>CM062228.1:25583560-25735848 GCA_031216235.1 Syzygium jambos
TTATAGATCCTTTTTTTAATTCTAGTCGTGCATCACCGCCGGTTTATAGCTGAGTCATCGCTTGCCGGTCGCGCGGACACCTCGATTATCAAAAAAAAAATGAGCAGATTTTTGGAAGAAAAAGAAAAAAAAGAAGATGAGCAGATTTTTTGAAATGGGCTTGGGATTGAGAATTCATTTTCCGAAGGTGCCAAACATTTGGTTCGAATTTAGTCCTAGCATTCTTTTGCACAACCATAGAAATCGAAACCTTTAGCTCGCGAAATTGAATAAGATAGGAATAGAACAATTATTTCATGAGAACAAAATAGAGCACGAATAGGAATTGGATATCTGCCTAGCGTGGTTTGCAGAATCTTTGTCTATTTAAATATATAATAACCTTGTCTTTTTCTAAGAGTTGCTACTAAGGTTTGTTGAGGAAAATTCCTACTGATTTTGAAGTTGACAAAACCTTCCATAATAATCTGAACTATTTTTGTTTCAGGAATATATATATATGTGCTGAAATTATTCAGACGCAGAAAGACGCTGAAAATATTCAGACGCAGAAAGACGCTGAAATTATTCAGACGCAGACAGACGCTACATTCTTCAGAAGCTGAATTCTTCATAAAAAGACGAAGACGCAGTAATTCTTCAGAAGAAGACGAAGACGCAGTAATTCTTCAGAAGCAATATTCAGAACGAAGAATAACAGCTAGTGATCTGGCTTGGATTTCACAGAAGGAAAGTTTTGATTTGTTCAATCTTAATCAAATTGATTGACAATCAAATACTAAGACAAGAATGGTTTACAATGGACAAAACTCTACTTATGGAAATCAAGATTCTGATTGTATGGGCGACCAGAATCAGCGGGATTCAGAATTTATCATCTAACGGCTACTCAATCCTTAACAAATCTGTCCAAGGTGTAGATTGGAAGATGATCCTCGGCAAGATGTCCAACGGCTAGTGTGGATGTAGAGGAGTATTTAAGGAGACCACGAGCAGCAGAAGAAGATAAGATTCAAGAATCAACAAGTCCAAAGTCTGAGCATACTTCGATCATTTCTCTTGTCTTTCTGAGCTAAAACATTCAGATCTTGAGGGTTACTTTGTAAGAGTGATTGTGTGAGATAGAGAGTCCTATCATACACAAGAGTGATATCACTCAGATTCTGTAAATTCCTCTTGATTACATAGTGAAATCCAGCCAGTAGGCTGTAAGCGTGGAGAGTGGACGTAGGCTTACTATAAGCCGAACCACTATAAACTTGTGTACAGATTCTCTTCTCCTTATCTCCTTCTTTACATTCTGCACATTATCCTGACTTGAATCTGAATCTTATTCAGACTCTTCTGTAACTCGTTTTATTTCCGCATATATTTTATAGAACTGTTTAGGATCACCTATTCACCCCCTCTAAGTGACCCTTGCTAGCCACTTCAATTGGTATCAGAGCAGGTTGCTCATTTTTCTGAAGTGTTTTACTTCCGAGCTAACGATCTACATGGCTAGTTATGGTGCTCCAGGACTCATTGAAGGTCAAAGCAACAACAGACCACCATATTTCGATGGCAAGGAATATGGTATCTGGAAGAATAAGATGAAGGCATTCATTAAGTCATGTGATCATATGTAATGGGATGTCATCATCAATGGAGTCAAACCAAAGTCTTCAGTTTCAAAAGAAAAGGCAGATGCAAGCAAAGCAGCAGATCCTCCATTATCTCAAACTGAGATAACCAAAAGAGAAACTTCAGATTCAAAAGCAATTTATTCTCTCTATTATGCCTTATCTCCTGTTGAATATAAAAAAATTTCTGCTTGTGATTCTGCTAAGGAAATCTGGGATACTCTCTATATTACTTATGAAGGAACAGATCGAGCCAAGGAAACTCAAATCAATATCGTGCTTGGTCAATATGAATCCTTCAAAATGAAGCCTGGAGAATTAATTGCTGATTTCTATGACAGGTTTACTGACATAGTAAACGGTCTTGCTTATCAAGGACAATCAGTCCCAGATGCATTGAAGGTCAACAAACTTCTGAGAGGACTGACAGATCAATGGGATAACATCAAAACATCTCTTCGTGAGACTCAAAAGATCAAGCCTTTATCAGTAAATGAGTTGATTGGAACTCTTCAATCATATGAGACTGAGAAACGAAATGAAGAGATTGAAACCAGAGGTAATAAGTCAATTGCTTTAAAAACTAACATTGATTCTGATGCAGATTCTGAAGATGAAAATGTTGATGATGAGGAACTAGCTCTCTTCATAAAGAAGTACAAAAGGATGAAAATCAGAGGAAGAAACCTCAAAGGAAAGAAACCTTTTGAAAATAAGAAGCCTATCGATGAGACAGAGAGATCAAAGGAAATAATATGCTTTCACTGTAGGAAACGTGGACATATCAACCCTAACTGTCCACTTCTGAAAAAGAAGACAAAATTTGAGAAAGCAAAAAAGGCCTTAAAAGCAGAAACTTGGAGTGACACAGAGTGCGAAGATAGTGATGAAGACATCTCAAATTTCTATCTAATGGCAAAGACAGATTCAGACTCAGACTCTGATTTTGATCCCAAAGTAGAAATCGAGGTAAGACCTTCTGAAATGTCCTTCGAAGTATCAAATTATATTGATGATTTATGCTTTGAATTCAAGACTGCTCTTAAAAGAATCTCTTCTCTGAAAAAGGAAAATTCTTCACTAAGGCAACAGGATACTTCTCAAAAGGAGAAAATCGATTTCCTTCAAAAAGAATTTCATCAAATCAAGGAAAATCGAGATCTTCTTTCCAAAGAAAACACTGTTTTGAAAAAGGAAATTTCAGAAATTACTTGCAAGTTTTCAAAAGGTTCAGAAACCTTGAAGCATATCCTTTCCATTCAAATTCCTTACTATAACAAATCTGGTCTTGGATTTGTAAAGGAAAGTGACAGCTTGATTGATTTTCCAAAAGTCAAGGAGAGATTAAGACAAAGACCTCCTAGACAAGTTTATAAAAACCATTTCAAAAGGAATTTCGTAAAACCTGTTGGCCGAAGTGCACTCAAGTGCTCAAAATGTGGAGATCCACAACATTTTGAGAATGAATGTCCTAAGGTCTGGAGACCTATTCGAAGAGATTTTGTTAAGACAGCCTATACTAATGCTCTAGGACCCAAACAAGTTTGGGTACCTAAGAAAACTTGAGATGTTGTATTTCTTGCAGGTTACCACAAAGAGAAAAAGGAAGTGGTATCTAGACAGTGGATGCTCCAGACATATGACAGGAGATCCAAGCATATTCGCTAATCTTCAAAGTTTGGAGGGTGGAAAAGTCTCCTTTGGAGGAAATACTAAAGGAAAAATCATTGGCAAATGAACAGTTGATATTGGAGGACTAAGAATCAATGACGTTTCATTGGTAAAAGGACTCCACTACAATTTGATTAGCATAAGCCAGCTTTGTGATACAGGTTTCAGAATCAACTTTCAAGAAGATACATGCTCAGGAACAAGCAAAGATTCTTCTCAAACATTCACAGGAAGAAGACATGGCAATATTTATCTTCTGGATGTCAATCCAAACTCCAATCATTGCTTAATCTCAATCAAGGAGGATGAAGATCTTTGGCACAGAAGGATGGGACATATCAGTATGAAACAAATCTCAAAAATCTCAAACAAGAAATTGGTTCGAGGTTTGCCAGATTTGAAATACAGAAAGACAGACTTATGCAATGCTTGTACGCTAGGAAAACAAGTAAGGAGTTCTTTCAAATCTATACATCATGTTTCTACTGATCGAGCCTTGCAGCTTCTTCATATGGACCTGTTTGGACCAACCAGAACACAAAGTATTGGTGGTAAGAAATATTGTTTAGTTATTGTTGATGACTTCACAAGATTTTCATGGGTATTCTTTCTTGTACATAAAAATGAAGCATTTTCATATTTTACAAAATTTGCAAAAAGAGTTCAAAATGAAAAGGGTTATACCATTTCCTGCATTAAAACT
Organism: Syzygium jambos; assembly: GCA_031216235.1. Lineage (NCBI taxonomy): Eukaryota > Viridiplantae > Streptophyta > Magnoliopsida > Myrtales > Myrtaceae > Syzygium > Syzygium jambos. Next base: position 25,587,557 of record CM062228.1, read on the forward strand.
GATCATGAGGGAGAATTTGAAAATCAAAGTTTTTCAGACTTTTGTGAGGAAAATGGCTTTCAACATAATTTTTCTACTCCATACACACCTGAACAAAATGGTGTTGTGGAAAGGAAAAATCGTTCTTTGCAAGAAATGACAAGAACCTTGTTGATTGAAAGCAAGATTCCCTCTCATTTCTGGGCAGATGCAGTTTTTACAGCATGTTATATTATCAACAGAGTTTTTCTCAGACCCATTCTTGAGAAAACCCCCTATGAGCTTTACAAAGGTAGAAAGCCCAGTATTTCATATTTTCGAGTGTTTGGATGTAAATGCTTTATTCTTAAGAATCCAAATGATCGTCCTGGAAAGTTTGATGAGAAAGCAGATGAAGGATTCTTCCTTGGATATTCCACCACAAGCAAAGCCTACAGAGTTTTCAACAAGAGTTCTCAGGCTGTGGAAGAAACAATGAATGTGAAGTTTGAAGAAAACATTCAGACTCACAAAGATGAATCTGAATAATCTCCCCACATTCAAGTATCATCAGAGGGTCATCTTGAATCTCAAAAGATCGAAGATCCTATGGAAGAAGGAAAAGAAGACAATACACAGACTCAACCAGAAAATTTAGAGTCTGCAGATATTCAGAATGAAAGATTTGACAAGAACTGGAAACATAAGTCCAGTCATCCGAAAAACCTCATCATTGGAGAAATAGAAGATGGTATCAAGACAAGATCCAAACAAAAGGAGAATATCAGCAACTTAGCATTAATATCTGAAATAGAACCAAAAGATGTTGAAGAAGCTTTATCAGATGAAAGCTGGATAGAAGCTATGCAAGAGGAACTTCAGCAGTTCAGAATCAATGAAGTTTGGGAGCTTGTGCCAAGACCCAAAAACCATCTAGTAATTAGAACAAAATGGGTATTCAGAAACAAACTGGATGACAAAGGGAAAGTTACAAGAAACAAGGCAAGACTGGTTGCAAAAGGCTATTATCAAGAAGAAGGCATTGACTATGATGAAACATATGCACCAGTTGCAAGGTTAGAAGCCATTCGGCTATTATTAGCTTATGCTTGTTTCCATAACTTTAAACTTTTTCAGATGGACGTGAAAAGTGCCTTCTTGAATGGATACATCAAAGAGAAAGTATATGTGGAATAACCACCTGGTTTTGAAGAACCAAGAAAGACTAATTGTGTTTTCAGACTCAAAAAGGCTATTTACTGTCTGAAACAGGCACCCAGAGCTTGGTACGAAAGGTTAAGTAATTTCCTTCTGCAAAATGATTTCACAAAAGGTAAGGTAGATACAACTCTATTTGTTAAGAGAAAGGGTAAGGATTTTCTACTTGTTCAAATCTATGTAGATGATATTATCTTTGGATCTTCTAACGAATTACTTTGTAAGGATTTCTCTAAGAATATGCAGAACGAGTTCGAGATGAGCATGATGGGAGAACTAACATTCTTTCTTGGCTTACAAGTGAAACAAATGAAAAATGGTACTTTCATTTGCCAAGAGAAATATGCCAAGGAGATAGTCAAGAAGTTTGGACTGCAAAATTGCAAGAAGACAGACACTCCAATGTCTCAAACATCCAAGCTAGACAAAGATGTAAATGGTAAAAAGGTTGATCAGAAGGTATATAGAAGCATGATAGGTTCTCTATTATATCTTACTGCATCTAGACCTGACATACTTTTTAGTGTCTGTATGTGTGTGAGATTTCAGTCAGATCCAAAGGAATCGCATCTCTCTGCAGTAAAAAGGATAATCAAATACATTGGAACTTATCCAATGCTAGGTCTTTGGTACTCCAAAAATTCAGATTTTACTCTTACTGGTTATTCAGATGCTGACTTAGCTGGATGTAAAGTGGACAGGAAAAGTACTACAGGTACATGCCAACTGCTTGGAAATATGCTAGTATCCTGGTATTCAAAGAAGCAGAATACAGTCGCACTATCAACAGCAGAAGCAGAATACGTAGCCTTAGGAAGTTGCTGTGCACAGATTCTGTGGATGAAGCAACAGTTGCGAGATTTTGCTGTTGAAGACTCAAGTATTGCAATCAAATGTGACAATACTAGTGCGATTAATCTCACTAAGAATCCCATTCTTCATTCTCGAGCCAAGCATATTGAGATAAGACATCATTTCATTAGAGATCATGTTCAAAATGGTGATGTGAATATTCAACATATTGATTCTAAGAATCAATTAGCTGATATATTCACAAAACCCCTTGATAAATATTCGTTTGAATATATTAGAAATGAACTATGCATTACTTATCCTTTGTGAAGTGTTTGACAGACAGGAATATTTTTCAGACTCAAGTAATCTCGATCTGAACATTTCTCAGACTCTCAAAGGTACGTACATAGTTTAAATTTTTGGCGGGAATATTTTTGGCAGGATATCTTCACATTTGTTATATTTGGAAGTAAATCAGGTACGTATCCTAATTTATTTGGGTAATTGCATTTAGAATATTATCTTGATCTTATACTGATCTTTTATGCATTTAGAATATTATCTTGATCTTATACTATCTCCTTCCTATTTTACTTTAGCTATTTTACTTTCTAAAAATAACCTTTTATTCCCAAAAGCCGTCCTTCACCTTTTTAAACCTTTTCGACTCTCATCAAAACCCTCGTTTTTCTGCTCAAATGATTCCGAGACTCAGAGACACTCCTCGTCTTCATTCCTCCGAAAGATCAGAACTTTTTGTCCCAGAAGGAATCATAATGCCTTTGAAAAGAAGATCGTCACGGATTCTGAATCAAGAGTCTAAATCTTCTGCACCACCAGAGTATATGGATTTCTCGGACACAGAATCGGAAAAACTTGAAGAACCTGGTCAAGCGACACCACCTCCTCGTTCGTCATCTCCAAAATCGACGGGTAAAACAGATTTCAAATTTAGCAACATTAAACTTGTGTGGAAAAACTATCAAAGATTGAAGAGAGGTAATGCTTCCTCTTCGGCTCTTCTAAAATATCTCAAGGACAATCACCTTCGGTCTGAAGCTCATCTTGCTCAAGAGTATTCTGCGTTTATTACTGGAACTAATCAAACCCCTGCTAGCACGACCCCATAAATGCCTCCTTCCAGAAAAGGGAAAGAAAAGGTCGGAGAAACATCCACTCTGTCGGCAAAATCAGTAAGCCCTAAATCTTCGTCAAAGTTTGTGGTTTCCGAAGATGATGCTAGGCTCTTTGAGCTCTTTGAAATGAAAGTAGGTATAGCATCTGGACTGCCAGGAACTGGTGGATTTTTTAGAAGCAATGAACATCAAGTCTGTTATAAATTGTTCCTTGCTCGAGGAGTAATGAACCACAGAACTGTGGACTTCTATTACCTGGAGAAGATTGGACTGTCAATACAACATCTTTTTGAAAAGATAGGCATTTGTGAATTCTACCTTCAATCTGCAGATGTTTATGCTGAATTAACCGCATATTTTTATTCCAATCTTTTCATTTTGTCGCCCAACTGGCTCCAGTTCACTGTGGGTGACAAGAAATTTGATCTAAGGGCGAATGACTTGGCCAGAATTATTGGGGCAAAACATTCACAGTTTACTCCTCTGACAGTAAGTCTTGAAGATGTTTTCAAAGTTGTTTCTGAAAATCCACACTTTGATCAAGGATCCAAGCGGCACCTTTCTTACTCTGACTTATCAAGAAGATCAGTAATTCTGCACAAAGTTATCATCAATTGCTTGAAGCCTAAGGCAGCCTCCAAAACTGACCTCTCAAAATCAGAAATCAAGCTCATCTAGGCTATCCTGACAGGTCAATCCTTTTCTCTTCCTCACATCATAATATTCCATATGTACAGGGCATTACATAAGGACAAGGGACAATTGCCATATGGCGCCTTGATCACTCGAATCTTCATGAACTTGAAAATATCGATTCCGGATGAATTACGCCAGAATCCTGTTCCTTGTATGTTTGTGGGAGAAAGAATGCTCTCCAAAATGAAACAATTTGATGATGTAAGGGAAAAAGGAAAAAAGGCTCAGAAGTCTGAATTTAGATCTGCTGAGAAGTCTAGTGTCAGAAAGACAGTTCAGAGAAAGGAAGCTGAGTCAGCGAGTAAGAAGAAAGAATCTCCAGCTTCACCAAGGGTGTATAAGAAAAGAAAAACTCTTCTGCGTGACGAAAAAGATGAAGCAGAAGCAGAAAACCTTAATACAGGCAATGCTAGTGCTCCAGAACATGTTCCTATTTTCTCAGAACCAACTTCCTCAGATCATGTTTCTGAACAACAAGCACCTGTTCAGGGGGAGATTCCACAGGAAGAAACCAGGGAGTTCGAACAGCCTGAGCGAGATAATGTCCAAGAACAGCCTTCGAACAATCAGAACATCCTCTCACTTCTGCTTGAAATCAAAGACAAACAGACTGTACTGGAACTAGGAGTAAAGAATCTGCAGAAAATTGTTGAGGAAAACAACCACTCTCAACGATTTCAAGCAGCTGCAGACAAAGCAGAACTGGAAAAGGCAGTGGGGCAATGCAGTTCAAGGATTGATGAGGCTGTCTCGATCTTGGAAAATTTTCAACTGATTCGTACTCCTTCAAAAAATTAGCCTGTTTTTTCTTTACAAACATTTCTCTTCCAGTCGTATATCTTTCAGTTGGTCTGTAATATTCCTAATATTTCTTGTTAGACTGATTGATTACTTAATATATGCCTTATTATTTTTTTGCTGATGACAAAAAGGGGGAGAAATTATGCAGATTTAACATGCAGGATCATAAGAAGAAAACAAAGACACAGATATCAACTGAGTTTGCTCTTTCACTTTCTATCTGTGATTCATACTCTAAATATACTTCAAATCTATATTGATTCGATCTGCAGGAAAGTTTTGTCACCATCAAAAAGGGGGAGATTGTTGAGGAAAATTCCTACTGATTTTGAAGTTGACAAAACCTTCCATAATAATCTGAACTATTTTTGTTTCAGGAATATATATATATATGTGCTGAAATTATTCAGACGCAGAAAGACGCTGAAAATATTCAGACGCAGAAAGACGCTGAAATTATTCAGACGCAGACAGACGCTACATTCTTCAGAAGCTGAATTCTTCAGAAGAAGACGAAGACGCAGTAATTCTTCAGAAGAAGACGAAGACGCAGTAATTCTTCAGAAGCATTATTCAGAACGAAGAATAACAGCTAGTGATCTGGCTTGGATTTCACAGAAGGAAAGTTTTGATTTGTTCAATCTTAATCAAATTGATTGACAATCAAATACTAAGACAAGAATGGTTTACAATGGACAAAATTCTACTTATGGAAACCAAGATTCTGATTGTATGGGCGACCAGAATCAGCGGGATTCAGAATTTGTCATCTAACGGCTACTCAATCCTTAACAAATCTGTCCAAGGTGTAGATTGGAAGATGATCCTCGGCAAGATGTCCAACGGCTAGTGTGGATGTAGAGGAGTATTTAAGGAGACCACGAGCAGCAGAAGAAGACAAGATTCAAGAATCAACAACTCCAAAGTCTGAGCATACTCCGATCATTTCTCTTGTCTTTCTAAGCTAAAACATTCAGATCTTGAGGGTTACTTTGTAAGAGTGATTGTGTGAGATAGAGAGTCCTATCATACACAAGAGTGATATCACTCAGATTCTGTAAATTCCTCTTGATTACATAGTGAAATCCAGCCAGTAGGCTGTAAGCGTGGAGAGTGGACGTAGGCTTACTATAAGCCGAACCACTATAAACTTGTGTGCAGATTCTCTTCTCCTTATCTCCTTCTTTACATTCTGCACATTATCCTGACTTGAATCTGAATCTTATTCAGACTCTTCTGTAACTCGTTTTATTTCCGCATATATTTTATAGAACTGTTTAGGATCACCTATTCACTCCCTCTAGGTGACCCTTGCTAGCCACTTCAAGGTTGACTTATATGACTGTGATTTGCAAGAGACTGATTTATTCTCCTTATAAAGGGTGCTTTCATACAAATTGCAATTGTTTTACTTCAGTTTAGGACATGTGCTTTTCGATTCCATGAGTTTTGATAGAGAACAAATGGTTTTAACGAGTTTTAATGCTGCAAATTAGTAATTATTAGAAATCTCAACATTTCATGTACCTCTTGCTACTAAGTATTTCCTTGGAAATTTGTTACTATTTCCTCAATGTAACAATAATGCGGTTAATTACATAAAAGATTTCCCTTAAGTAATATTTAACGGATTCCATTTTTGACTCTTTGATTTTTTTAATATATACAAACTCCTTATGATTTATATTTGGATCTTTCCACTCTTTTCACATTTGATCCAGATTTCCAAATATTCTAAAAATTATGCAAACCCTAGATTTCATGGATTATATTATTCTCTCTTTGGCTTCTTTTAAAACTCTTTTACTTTAGTGAAGAAAAGAAGATGAGCAAATTTTTGGCAAAAAAGGTAAAGAAGAAGAGCAGATTTTTTTTGAAACTTAGGCTAGGGATTCATAATTCATTTTCTGAAGGCGCCAAAAGAAAACTACACATTTGGTTCACATATGGTCCAAGCATTCTTCTGCCCAACCATAGACCAAATCGAAACCTTTAGCTTGCAAAATTGAATAAGATAGGAACATAATAACTACTTTATGGAAATAAATTAAAGCATGAATAAGAATAAAATATTAATTAAGTTTGGTTTGCAAAATCTATATCTGTGTAAATATATAATAAATATGTCTTTCCTAAGGGCTGCTATTAAGGTCGACACGTAGGACTATGATTTGTAAAGGATTAATTATTCTCTTTACAAAAGTACTTTTCTACACTTTCCACTCATTTTACATCAAACTTGGCCAGGTGCTTGCCTAATTCGATTTCACGAGTTTTGCAATAGAAAATTTACTACAATTTATAAATGATTATAATGTTTTGTGTCTCATAATAATATATAGAACATAATTATTAATTGAATTATGATTAGATATTGCTTCAAAAAATAGTGCGTAAGCTAATAAGTTGAAACTAATAATATGTCTTAAATTCTATTGGTCCCATATGATAATTATAGTTATTATTTATTTAATCTAATTATTGTATTTATTATTTATGATTAGATATTGCTTCAAAAAATAGTGCGCAATTTAAAAAGTATCTCTTAGAATTGGACGAGTGGAATAAACAAGATCTATTTGTCGAGTTTAATTCACGATATCATGGGACCAGACACATATCAACATTGTCTTTGCCAATGAGATATGAGTAAGTAAACAGTGACGAATCGGAGAGGAAGAAAAACACTAACCACGGTGAACTTGGCCTTGTCTTCTCCGATGTGGCCACCATGCATACCTGAGCGAACTTGTTCACCACTCTTGTCATACACAAACATGATGTAATGGATGACATCGCTGTGCATTACCTGAACCTCTACCACACCGTTGAATTTCTTGTCGTCCCAATCACGTCCACCTTGGCCTCCAAATGGCCCAATTGATCTAATTGGGTAGAGATCTGGAATCGGTTCAAAATGTGCTCCAATTGCTTCAAGATGTGTACCACTCTTCCCGTAAAATCCAACAATTTTGCCACCCGTTGCAGGAGATGAGAAGTGCCTTCCCATTTGAACACCAATAGGCCCGATTGTCCTTTTGTTAGTTTGAAAAGTGAGAGATGTAAGTCCGTAGGTTTCTTTGTTAGGTTGAAACGTATACCCGGATATTGAAGTCAGATACTCATTTGGATCATGTATTTTGATCTGCAATAATAGATGTAACCATTAAACTCACGATTTAAGTCTCGAAAGAGTCCCGCCTATCTTGGCAATGCAAGTTCATATAGATTTTCCAAAGCATATGTATGTACAGAGGGACATACCGTATGGATCTCGACATTCCTTACTATATGAAACTTGTTTTGATCAAGGCCACCATGTGTCTCCGATTGACACAATTCTTTGTTCTCCTCTTCATACTGAAATGTGATTGATCGGATCAATGGCCCTTTGCTTGTCTCAAATTCAACAATGATTGTCCTTACATTGGTATGCTTATCGCCATCATCCCAAAATGACGCATTCGAACTCCCAAATGAGCCCACAGACTTAAAGGGATAGAGCTTGTTAGAGTATAACTCGACGTGTGCTCCAATAGATTCGAGAAAATCACCACCCGTCCCGAAAAAGCCAATAACTTTCCCAGCTTCTGATGGTAAAGAGAAGTACTCCCCTTCCTCTCTACCAAAGGGTCCCCATATTCTCTTGTTGGTTCGAAATGTGAGCGAGTTGACAACGCCGGCGAAGAAACCTGAAATTGAGGTTATAAACTCATGCGGGTAACGCAATTTAACCTGCAAATTACAAGTCATTAAACAAGATCATATAGGGGTTCAATGGATATGAATCATTGCATAACATTGGGAAACGTGATGCAAACCAATATAATCAATTAAAAGGTTATATAAATCATCAACTTCTCTTTTACTCCCCGAGACTTCACGTCCTCTATTTCAAAAAAACAAAGAAAATAATATTGAGGTTTCATTTATTTCGAGGAAAATAAATAATTTGAAAAATATTTTCCTAAAAATAATCGTTTGTATCGCTTATCATAATTAATCTTTATCGATAACAATTTATGTTATGGACGATGAAAATTTTTTCGTTTTTTTTTTATTTTTGTAAGCGATACAAGTGATCATTTTTTTTTTACCACTCACCTGGGTGGCGCTGCTGGAGCGCGCACTCTTCCTCTCGCAAAAGGTTGAGTGTTCGAATCCCGGGCACCGCAGGGTGACTTAACCAGTGACACGTGTGTGGTGGCTAGCACGTGTCGCCCCCAGGGTTTACTCCCCGGCTGTCGGCCGTGCGGGGGTTCCCTGGGTTATCAAAAAAAAAAAAAACAAGTGATCATTTTTGAAAATATATTTTTCAAGTCATTCATTTTTCGCAAAATAAAGGAACCTGTATTCCTAAAAGTTTCTTCTCAGGTGGCCTTATCTTCAAAAACTACAAGCAACCACCTTATGGAAATCCTAGGGACTGATTTCAATTGATTTCCAATCGAAACCTCCACAATTCTGATCCTTACATTGAAAAAGTAATAAAGGAAATTAGTTTACCAACCTCATATATATGTCCCCTAAGATTTTGACCATGCTTAGTGGATCGAATAGAACCATCCGTGTTGACATAATCTAAATCAATGGAATAAATGAAGTCTGAGCAGCGAAGAACAATCCTCTCTATATCAACGTATCTTCCATCATCCCAACGATATGCACCGTCGCCTCCAAAAGGTCCAAAAACCTTAAAAGGATGAATATGAGGAATTGGCTCATAAAAAGCTCCAATGGACTCAAGACGAGAGCCATGGCAACTCCCATGAAACCCGACAATTTTACCGCTGGTGTATGGAAATGAAAAATGCCTCCCATTATTAGCTGTTCCAATCGGTCCATGATCATTTCTATTAGTATGGATTGTCAATGACTGAAAAATGGTGCATTCGGAAACTTCTTCAGTGTAGCCCGAGATGGAAGTCAAGTACTCACTTGGACGGTCGAGCTTAATCTAAGGAAAAAAATCAAAATTCAAGAAGAGGTGAGGAAAACAAGACACAAATTCAAGAGAATAACATAGTTCTAAGGAGATAATTATGTTCACTTTTTTTGGTTTTGTGATGTCTCATTTCTTCCGATTTTTCTTTTAACTGCTTTTGGCCCCATATATTTCCCTATAACTTAAACGAGCGGAACTCAGCTATACAATCCAAAATTTTTTCTAAAAAAAGAAAAAAAAATTGCAATGACTTACCCGATATGTTTCACCTCCACCTGTGCCATGTATGAAGGGCCCAACTGGACGTCCACACTTGTCGTATAAAATAGAGATATACTTGATTGTTGAATCGAAGCCTACTACGATTTCCCTCACATCTGTATATTTCCCGTCATTCCAAATGTCTGTACCATAATCACCCCCAAATGGTCCCACAACCTCAAAAGGATACGCACGAGAAATTGGCCCAAAGTGTGCTCCAATTGAATCAAGATGGACGCCACAATTTCCATGAAACCCAATAATTCTTCGGCCACCAACTTCCGAATGAAAAGATAGCCCATTTTCAGAGCCAAATGGTCCATATATCCTTCTGTTGGTATGGAATTTGAGAGATTGAATCAAGATAGGAATTTGGTAGTTTCTTATATGCCCTGACATTGAAGTCAGGTATTCATTTGGATAATCTAGCTTGACCTGCAATAAGTGCAAAATTTTTTTGTAAGTGTCACCATTCTCTTTCAAGATTAATAGGTAATTTTTTTCATATATGGAACCTAAATTTTAGATTTTTGTCTGTCCCTTTGATTTGTTCTTCCATATACACGGACTTCCTTTCAACAATGCTATATGAGAGTTCATATTGATCATATGATGGGTTTTTGCTTCTTGTGTCATATAGCACATGATTACTTCTCTCAATCATGATGATCCAGAGTCCAAAAAACATACAACCCAATGAAATTTTTAAGAGTAAAAGGATACTAACCGTAAAAATGTTACCACAAAGATGTCTGCCGTGCTCCAAAGAACGCACCAAACACCCGTTTTGATCATAATCGATGGTGATGGAATTGATAACAGAGTCAGCGAGGACTCTAATTTGCCTTACACCAGTGTATGTTTTATCATCATAAGCACCGCCCTGTTGATCTCCATGCGGCCCATCGGATTTCAATGGGAGAGATCCATCAATGCAATCAAGATAAGGGCTTCTCACCAGCTTGTCCAATATTTCATGCCATTTATCTTTTGACTTATCGCTAAGGTAGGAACCTAATCTTTTAAGGGCCGATGGATGACCTCCTGCATAACGAAATAGACTGAGAGACAACTCCTCATAGCCTTGTTTAGGTTCTGATCTCTTGAAGGCATGGTGACAAAAGAGTTGAAGTGCGTGCTCTGGACTCAATCCTTTGACAATGTACTTTTCATCTAACTTGAGATCTTTCAGCAAATGTCGATCTCTTGTCGTGATCAAGATTCTACTCCCGGCGAAAAAGGATTCTCGATCTCCGGCGCCGAAGTACTCCATGTGTTCTTTCTTAGTAACATTATCAAGAACAAGAAGTATCTTTTTACGATTCATGCAATGCTTTATCTCATTGATGTTGGAGTGAATGTCATAAATCACTCTATCCACCTTCGTGAGATTTCTGAGTAACTTCTTTTGTAAGCCGAGATGATCACTCTGATTCCCTTCTCCAATTTTACCGAGAAAGACAGAATACTTGAACTCACGACGAATGCCTTCACAAGCAACTCCGGCCACCGTTGTCTTACCTATTCCTTCCGCACCACATATGCCTATCATGCGCACAGCCTCCTCTTGGCCATTCCTTAGCAAGGAAATCACATCGTTTGCCAAACGATCTACTCCAATTGCATTTTTCACAAAGTAGAGAGGCCATGTTTGACGAATCTTATCGGAAAGGCAGTCGACTATAAGTTTAGCGAGCTCCGATTGATCGCAGATGTTAAAAGTAAGTACATAAATTGTATGAGCAATATGTATGAGAACATAAACAGATACATGTGCGTTTAAGATGACGCACAACAAAACATTGTGCTCTAATTTAACGTGGGTGTATGAGATATGCATAGAAGAATATCGAGCATATGATTAAGGCCCCGTTTGGTTCAGCATTTGGAATGCTCGTTTGGGCTTTAAAGTCCGTTGGTCAAATGCAAATGGTGTTGGCAACTTTTTTTACTCACTTTGGGGAGATATAATTGTATTTGGAATGCTCTCCAAGGGACTTTCGGCCAATGCAAGGGTGGAGGTGCTTTGAGAAGTTGCATTTTTGGAATGCAACTTGCACTGTTCATCACGACTGTTCATCATGACTGTTCATCATGACTGTTCATCTTTCCCAGAGGCAGGTCCGGCGGCCGGCAACCGCTGCTTGAGGGCTAGCCTGACCCCGGCGACCACAAGTGGCGGTGGTCGGCGACTAGATCTGGCCATCAGTGGTTGGCCGACAACCAGATCTGGCTGGCGGCGGTGGCCAGTGGTTAAGTTCCACCGGAGCTTTTTTTTTTTAAAATATTAGCAAAAGTCCTTTAGCCCAAGTTAATTTTAAAAAATACTTACCAAACACTACTTGCATTTCGAAAAATCACTTTAATCCAAAGGTATTTGCATTTTCCCAAATGCATTCCTCCAAAGTCGAACTAAATGTACCCTAAATCACTATTGGCATTGACATGTATAATGAAGAAATGGTCATCAAGTAAGCTCTACTTTCGATAGAAGCCTCAGCCTGCGGCAGAGGAAGGAAGGTGCGTCTAGTTTGTTTGTTTTTTCTCTTTTATTGGCGTTTCTCGGTCGTCTTGCGTCGCGCCGTACCATGCATACGAACTATGAAGAAGCAACACATTTCTGACTAAGGCCATAAAACAGTTAAAATTAAGTAAAAAAAGCATTCTTCGTCAGTACTTTCCTAATTTCTACTATGTTCTCATGTTTTTATGTCTGAAACTCCAAAATTTGACCCAAAAAAGGGTATGAAACCTCAAAAGGAACTTGTCGCGGAATAAAAATAGTCGACTCTATTATAAATTTTTTCTTGGAAGTGAACCGATTCAAACCAAGTATCCTGTTTGCATTTGTCTCCCTTTGTAGTTTTAATTTTGTTTCCCTAATCCTCAACAATGCATACAAGAATCTTGGGGAAATTCAAAACGGCTTCTTGCTTTGACTTTCTTAATATTTTAAAGGAAAAAATATCAAAAAGCATCCGCTCTCATATTATATAATATTTATGTGGAACCACTTCCAACTATTCTTAAAATTTAAATTGTTAAATAAATACGTGATTTAATATTTAATTACTCTGACATGAATCTTGAATTCTTACAATTAGCATTCCAATTGCATCTGACATCTGGTCCTATTTACAAATTTTTCATTTTCATTTCAATTTTGCCCCTCCCACCATTTCAAATTCACCTACTATGAAAATTCGCTCGACAAAAACCCTAACCAATCTATATCACCCGACGCTCAGCGCCTCCCCTCAGACCCCCACCGCGCCATCACCACCCGCCATCAACCACCACCCGGGCTCAGCCAGAACCCATCCAGCTCTGCCTGAGTCAAATCCGAGTTGAACTCAACAGATCTGAGTCAAGCTCGACACAGAGCATGGTTGAGAAGAGGGAGATGCGGAGAGCATAATGAGAAAGAGAGATGCACAGAGGGCTTAGTTGTTATTTTTTAAAATATGGCAACAAGAATTTTCTGGAAAGACGAAAGAGACTTCTACTAGTTCAATCCCCTCAAGAAAATCAATTCCGTCGATTTTTCACAAAAACCGCGAGTCTACAAAGCAGACAAACCAAAGAAATAACTTCAAAAAAGGAACAATCATGGATGGATGGCGATACTAAGCTTCGACATGGAGAAAGAATCACAAATACGTACCCATGAGCGTGGTTCTGTAAATGGAAGCCGGAAAGATGCGTGGCCTCTACTAGGGCATCCCTCCATATTTTTATCTGCGCGTCGTCTCTCTTGCTCTCACACAACCTCTCGAAACCTCGCGCGAACTTGCTTCCGCTCGTCAACTTCGAAACATCGTCCGTGCTCACGCCATGGAAGACCGAAATGGCCACGTGACCGTGGTTCTTGAGCTGCCTTCTGCATTCGAGGATCTCGACCAACTCATTCAGGCACGACTTGGAGTCAGCATAGTTTTTGGAGAACACGATGAGGGCGAATCTTGAGTGGCGGATCGCTCTCGAGAGCTTGTCACTGATCTCCTCCCCAGCGTCCTCTTTGTCTTCGTCGCTGAAGTAGTCAATCCCCGCCTCGTCCAGCCTGGTGAAGAGGTACGATATGAAGTTGTTCCTCACGTCCTTGCCTCTGAAACTCACGAAGACGTCATGTATCCATTGATGAGAACACATGGTTCCTGTCCTGTTGGTATGTGGTGTAGAAACTTGTATCGTGAGACCATATGGGTAGGGTATTTATGTTAAAAAGACTTTAAGAAGAGACTTCTTCATGGTGAGTTCAAGGAGATAATGCCCATTTTGACATTGAGATCAATTTGAACATGCATGTCTCCTTGTCGTACAATAATTTATTAGGGGAAGACGAAACGATTGGTGGGATGCATTTATTTGACCAAAAAAGTCAGTTGACTTAATTAGAGACTTGTTCGTGATTGGTTTTACGAAATCCGAAGTCTGCAACTTGGATTTACTTGGCAAATTTTATCGGTTCCAACTAACATTTGTAGAATTCGACCAAAAAAAAAAAAATAACATTTGTAGAAGAAAACCAATTGAATGGCAGGTGCAAAATCTCTCTCTCCCCGTGGATTGTACGTTCAACTTCGTACAAATGCAGAATCAAATATAAAAGAATTAATACTACTAAAAATCTCAAATTAATATATAAATTTATCTAAAATTAATTTTTTGATCGTCAAAAAATCCAAATAGATATACCTGTGATAAATTTACTTTTTATTATTTCCATTAAATTACTGAATTAGATGACACGTGGCAACTGACAGGTGTGCCTATTTATATTTTACCCCTCTGTTTGTTACAAATTTATCAATTTGTAATTTTTTGTGGTATTAATCTAATTTACAAAGAGTAAATTTTTCACAAATATATTAGTTTATGTTTTTTTGTGGTAAAAAAATTAATTTGAAATAAATTTGTCATAAGTGTACAAGTTTAGAGTTTTTCATGATATTAACCAAAAATAAAATATTTACACAAAAATCGATAGCAATTATGGGTTAATACCACCAAAAATCCCAAACTGGTACACCCGTGATAAATTTACTCCAAACTATTTTTTGACTACAAAAAACTCCAAACTGGTACACTTATAACAATTTTACCCCAAGTTAATTTTTTGACCACCAAAACCCCAAACTGGTAAACATATGACAATTTTGCCTCGAACTAAGTTTTTGACCATCAAAAACCCCAAACTGGTACACCTGTGACAAATTTAGCCTCTGTAAGTTTCCATTAAATTTTATGGTCAAATTGCTAAATTTGATGACACGTGATAGTTGATAGGTGTACCAGTTTGGATTTTTACCCCTCTATTTGTCACATGTTTACCAGTTTGTAATTTTTCGTGATATTAATCTAATTTACCGAACACTAATAGAGAGTAAATTTGTCACAAATATATCAGTTTAGATTTTTTAATGGTCAAAAAATTAGTTTTCGATAAAATTGTTACAGGTGTATCAGTTTGGGGTTTTTGGTGGTCAAAAAATTAGTATGGAGTAAAATTATCACACATATACTAGTGTAGGGTTTTTGGTGGTCAAGAAAGTAATTTAGGATAAATTTGTTATAGGTGTACCAGTTTAGAGTTTTTGATAGTCAAAAAATTAGTTCGGGGTAAAATTGTCACAGGTGTACCAGTTTGGGGTTTTTCGTGGTCAAAAAATTAGTTCGAGATAAAATTATCACAGATATTTCAATTTGAGATTTTTTGTGGTATTAATTCGTAATTAAACGAGACCTGCATAAACATGTTGACAGTTGGCCGTCGACTCCCAAGAGCGTTTCCCGTGAGTTTGGTGGACATTTCAATCCCTTTCAACATTTCTTTCTATTTTTTTCGTTATATTTAGTTTTGTTTGATTTAGATGCGGGTCATTGCCATGGTAAATTTTTTTCTTCTTCATGTCATGATCATCCCAAAAGCGAATCGCCAAGAAAAAATTAATGAATTACTATATGGGAACAAATGTTTTTCTCACGAGATAATTGCCATATTTAGTGCAGGCTCTCTTAAGCCCTACCAATCGCAACTTGATTTTTTAATTTCAATCATTTAAGCCTGCAATTTGGTTTATTTTGGAGCATCTACTAATCTATTATGTTTCGATCAGTAACCCAAGTAAAATGTGAGAGAACATTTTACTTTTGTGAATAAGAGATTTTGTGGATACATAGACTTGGTTATACTAGAAAAATATAATGCCATTTTGGTACCTCTTCTTTCTATTTCGAAAAAAAATTTGCAAGCAATTTTGGTCAATTTTAATTTTAAGCCACTAATATGGGAGATGTGATCATGCGATTGTGCAACTAAATAATTTAACACTTGATAAATCAAAATAATTAAGTGCAAGAAAATAATCAAACCTCAAAACCTTAAGTAGGTCAAGTCAAAAGTTTCATCATCACGGTTAAGAGTGTCCACGATTTAGATTTTCATGATACCCGATTCAAACCGAGCCAAAATAAAAGAGTGCCTGACCCAACTCGACCTGCCCTGGAGGGCATGCCTCAGAGACCACCAAAAGAAAAAGAACAAACTCTGAAAACACTTTCAGGAGTCCAAACTTCCTGGTTTGCTAGACTTCTCAAACCTATCAAACATCCAAGAGCTCTCCAGAGCAATAAAACATAAGTAACAAGGGAAAAAAGAAAGGACATGGGACTCATCAATGGAGCAAACCGATCAAAACTGGGATACAACACAAAAGAAACCATCTTCACCCATTATCGTAAACTTGAAGTTGAATGCAACTCAGAACAGCCCATACAGAATTGAAGTTGCAAAGCATTTACAACTGCAATTTGTGAGCCTTGTCAAATCAAAGACTTAAGTTCTGTCCCTACATCAACACGTTTGCTCCTGCAATGCAGAAAAGCAACTTCAGTAACGTCTCAATACGATGGGATTAATCACAAAGACACTCAGTGCAAGCCAGAAAGAAAAGATTGCAATAACCAATAACATGTGCTGGGTTATTCGCATACTCATCGAACAAAAAAGAACACCAAAATCAATGACAGATAATAATCACGAGAACAGAACAGACATCCAATGGATACAAATGATAGCATTATTCTGTCATGTAAGATGCTTTCGCTTCGCGCTACAGAGTCTCTTCACACGCTTACCACAATTTCTACAATAACCAATAACATGAGCTGGGTTATTCATAACCTCATGGATAAAAGAAATAACTAAAATCAATCTTGGAGAATAGTAATTCAAATTAAAGAGCAAAAATATAAATAGTTTATGCTTTGGAAAAATTGATAGTTTCGTTTCTCTACACAGTCTTCATTCAAATCAAGGAGCGAAAATAGAGATAGTCGATAAAAAAAGGATTTGAGTGCTGTGTTCTTTCATCTCTTTCTTCATTCCTGTTACTGAAACTGATGGATTGCTTGGTGTGGCTCTGGCTGTTAGCTTTCTTCCTTCGGTTTAAGAATTTTTGTGTTTGGGACAAAAGAATTGTTTAATGTCGAGCACCTCAGATCTTGTATAGTTATAACCATTAATGTTTGAAGGCATAATCAGTAAAACACCAATCTTTATTTGTTTTACATTGTCATGAAAGCGTCATATTTTTTTAGGGAAAATGACAAACTGATCCATGAACTCTGGCCCAATATACAATGTGATTCCTGAACTTTTAATTTATTTGATGCGGTTCCCGAACTTTAGCCCACCATGCAATAGGGTTCTTGAATTTTTAATTTGTTCGATTAATACCTGAACTTTTGATAAATTGTCAATTTAATTGCTGAATTATACAAAAATGTTTAATGATGTCATCGATCTTAAATTAATGAAAAAACAATATTGAACATTTTCATATAGTTCAGGAAATATATTGAATATGTATCAAAAGTTTAGAAACCACATTGAACATTGGGTCAAAGTTCATGGGCTACATTAAACAAATTAAAAGTTTATGGACCACATTGCACATTAAGCTAAAGTTCATGGTCTATTTGTATCATTATCTCTATTTTTACTATCCTTGGGTTGTTAAAAAAATACTTATTTCAGTCTGTACAGTGCATGAGTCTTTTATCTGCACCTTGTTTTTATACTACACGTGCTTATCATATTGAGCCACACTACACGTCATGAAGATTTTCTCCCCTCCTTTGAATTTTCCTTTTCACTTTGAGTGTAAACCAATAAATATATCCACCCAAAAAACCAAAAACTAAGCCCAATATCCAAAAGCTCAACTGGCTCAACCCTCCAAAATCCACTTTAGACTCATCAGTCACCTTGCAAGGAAACAACCCAGAATTTATTGAGCAGAAAAAAAGTCAAATAATTCTTTTTATCTCTTTCCTGGCCCTTCACATTCCTACTATCTCCACTGTGCTTTTTCTTCTATTTTTTTTGCTTCTTCACTCTCTCTCTCTACAATCCGGTCCTGAGCAAGACCTTCCTAGGCTCAAGGAGTGACAGGAAAAGGAACTTCCCGATACGGTAGAGGGATCTCCCTATAAGTTTGTCCGTATTCCCTTTTTCTAAGGAAGAAAAAGATTTAGAAGGAACTTAAGGGTCTTTTAGGTGAGGAAAGTAGACTCTACATCAGTTTTGGCTGGTTATCGCCAGGTAAGCACGTATAGCAGTCTCCCGTGCCTGGAGTGACAGAAGGGGAAGTCTTGGCTTCTTGCTAGTTGACTTGTGATTCGCACGGTGTCTTTTATCCGACGTGTCAACTAGTACCCCGGTTGAAAGATACTTGCAATGAGCTCTACATTGGTGTATCGACATTCATGAACTAAGTCAGTTTGCAAGTCTCAATACTCCACCCATAAAAAGTAATTCATAGCATCGCGGATTGAAGGGATATGTCGAGAACCGAAACAGAACGATCACGCAGAAAACGGAGAAAAAGAGACGATGCACGAATTTACCCAGGTTCACCCTCGAATAGGGCTACGTCCTGCAAAGAGATTTCACTATATTTTCGGTTTACAGCCACTCAACTCGTTACAATGATCAGAAAAACGAGCAAAATATATATATGCCCTAAACGGGCCCAAAACCTAAACCTATATGAAATCTCTTAATTTCGCACCATACGGGCCAGCCCAAACCCGTTGAGGTTTCGGGGGCGCTGCCCCCGAGCCCCCGCCCGCTCACCGGCGAGCGGGACAGCCGTCCGCTGACCGGGCAGCGGAACCCCCGTCGGGGGGCGCTGCCCCCGAACCCTCGCCCGCTGACCAGGCAGTGGGGCACCCGTGTCGGGGGCGCTGCCCCCGAACCCCCGCATTCCGCACGCATGGGTCACATGTCGTCGGACAACACTTCAGTTTCCCTAAGCTCACGTGGGCGTACCCGGTGTGAGAAACAAGGGTCCCCGAAGTATTCGCCAACTCCAACACGGATGAGATACGTACTCGTTCACGACAGGACAAGTGATGCAAATACCAACGTAGTCAGACAGCAAACCTAGACTATTAAAGTCACGATCGCAGACACAAGATCTGCAAAAGAACCGAACAGAGAAAGCAAAAATTACTAGGGAGATCCTAGGATTCGAATTTGTAGACATCGTCCTCGGAGATCGGATCAAAGCAGAGAGGCTTGCTGGAGACCTTGCGCTTCAGGCAGTACTGGGTCAGTTCCTCGTAAAAAATTACAATTGCTAAATCGAGGCTGGGTGAAGGTAGGAGACTTGAGGGGCGTGGAAGAGGAAAATTTGTTTTTGTAGCAAGACAAAGCCCTAGGGTTTTTTCTAGTCAACTAATTTCGTGGAGAAGAGTCGAGGCAGAGGATGTGCTGCCAAGCGACGTTTGATTTTGCTGAGCACATTTGATTTATGGTGGAGGTGAGCGTGGATGTGCTGTTGTGCCTAGGCTTCGTGGAGGAGAGTTGAAGCCGAAGACGAGGAAAGACGAAGATGGGGTAAGAATTTTTTTAGTCACTGACAAAATTTATGTTTCGGTTCGGTTGGGTTGGGGTCACAAACCCAAATTGAACCGAAACAGTTATTATACCTGAATTTTAGAGCTCTTACTCAAACTGGAGGAGATCCGAATCGAAAAAACTCAAAATTTTCGATTCAGACTTTTTTGATAGTCTTAAAGGGATTCCTACAAATGAGTGCTATCAAAAAAGCCAAAATTGGCCCAACTAATCGATATATTGAAAGTTATGATAATCAAGTAAATATTTTTTAAAAATTATGATATTCAAGTGATAAAAAAAAATTATAGCGCTGACGAAAATTATGATACTTATAAGGGTTAATACCACGAAAAACCCTAAACTGGTACACTTGTGACACATTTACCCCAAACTATTTTTTTGACCATAAAAAACCCCAAACTGGTACACCTGTGACAATTTTACCCCGAACATACCACAAAAAACCCCAAACTGGTACACATGTGACAATTTTACCCCGAACTAATTTTTAATATTATTTTTTTGAATTTTTTTGAATTTTTTTTTTCATTTTCAAACTCTGGTCGGTCGCCGCTCCGGCGACTGGCCAGAGGCGAAAGTCGGCGAGGACGGTGACGAGCTTTCCC
The DNA here is from genome assembly GCA_031216235.1 of Syzygium jambos. Classification (NCBI taxonomy): domain Eukaryota; kingdom Viridiplantae; phylum Streptophyta; class Magnoliopsida; order Myrtales; family Myrtaceae; genus Syzygium; species Syzygium jambos. The sequence continues at coordinate 25,607,900 of CM062228.1, forward strand.
TCCCCAGCATAGGAGTCGTCGCCATTGCTGGATTGACTCCAAACACAAGCTTCTGTGGCGACGTAGAGACTGCGCCGTCGAACCCCTCACCTTCACAATCGCCGCCGTTTGGAGCTGCAAGAACCCCGTTCGCGTTCTTTTGAGCGTCGAGCGGGACCGGATCAGAGCTGGTGCGCCGGATATTGGAGGGGGGAAGGGAGGGGAGGGTGATATTGCTAAAGCCGCGGAGCATGTAGTTGATGTCCTACCGATCGAGGAGGGAGTAGCAGGGCCTCTTCTTGAGGTTCGAGGGCATCAGCGGATGATAAGAGAAGGGGAGTTTCCTCCGCTTCGTGGGGTTGGCGACGCTGCCGCCGCAGCAGAGGACACAGGATTGGGGCAACAGGTGCTCGGAGCACACCCTGTTGCGTTCTTCTTCTTCTTCTTTGGATCATTCTTGAACCTGGGCACACTCTCCTTTCGGTGGTTCTTGAGGGTAGTCCGGATGAGCGAGGAAGCTCATCGTGTGCAATTGGCTGCTCTGTTTTTCTCTCGGTCGGACGAATCTTGAAAATGGTCATTCACAGTTCACAAACTGATTCACTGTCCTCCTCCTCCTCCTTCTCTCTCTCTCTCTCTCTCTCTCTCTCTCTCTCTCTTCTGTAATCTTGAAAATGGCCGACGCCTCGCCGGCTCACCCTTGCCCGAGCCGGCGAGGGCGGCCCTCGCTCGACGGCGACAGGCCATAGTTTGAAAATGAAAAAAAAAAGAAAAGAATAAAAATAAAAAAAATTCGAAAAAAATAAAAAAATATTAAAATTTTAATTCAGGGTAAAATTGTCACATATATACCAGTTTGGGGTTTTTTGTGGTAAGTTGAGGGTAAAATTGTCACAGGTGTACCAGTTTGGGGTTTTTTGTGGTCAAAAAAATAGTTCAGGGTAAAATTGTCACAGGTGTACCAGTTTGGGGTTTTTTATGGTCAAAAAAATAGTTTGGGGTAAATGTGTCACAAGTGTACCAGTTTAGGGTTTTTCGTGGTATTAACCCTACTTATAATAACTTTATTCCTTTTAAGTTTTAGTCCCTTCTTTCAAAGGCTTTGGTGGCTGTTCAAGCTGGCACTGTCAAGGGTTGGGGTTAAATAACTTGCAAACAATTTCCGGTTCGGTTCGTGCATGAGACAAATCTCCCTCTCTCCAAATATTGTACATTCAACTTCGTAAAACGTACAATCAAATATAAGTTTTTTGCACGAAAATCGACAGCGCTGAACTAAAGCTGCAAAACGACATTGACAGTTGACCTTGACTTCTAAGAACCGCAAAACGATGTTTAAAGGAGATCCGGCTTTGGTGCGCATTTGAAGGCCTTTCCATATTTCATCAGCCATTGTAAATTATTTTCTTCCTCAAAGTGGGACTGAACCTTGATGCTTTATGCATTATAATAAAGGAGCTGACGGTCCTGATATACAGCCGCGATGCTCAAATCGGGGTAGATGTTCTATTAAAACTATACCGACTTTTAGCAGAAAACGTGAGTTTATTTGAAAAATAGAGGCAATTAAGGGTTAAGGAATCTGAATACAAAAAGAAACACTAAGATTAGTCCAAGCCGAGGGAGAAAATAACGCAAGCAAGTCAACTTGGAAAAAGTTGTCTGGCTTTGGATCCTTTTATGTGAAACTTTTATTCAGGGATCACGGGAGCTCGAACGGGCGGCTCCAGCTCCCCATGCATTCAGCAATAAAGATCTATAGTATGGGAAAAAATCACCAAAAACCCCAAACTTTACCCCATGTGACACATTTATCCTGAACTTTTTTTTGTGACACCAAAAACCCCAAATTTTGCTATTTGTGACACATTTACCCCAATATACTGTAGCCTAGGGTATTTTAGTCTTTTTCCTTTTTTCTATTTTTTTCTGTTTTTTTTTCTTTTTTCCGGAGGGGCTGCCCTCGCCGGCGAGGTCTCCGGCGACCTCGCCGGCCAGGGCGAGGGCCGCCCGATGCCGGCGAGGCTCACTCTCGCCAGATCCAGGCGAGGGCGAGCCTCGCCGGAAAAAAGAAAAAAAAAACAGAAAAAAATAGAAAAAGGGAAAAGACTAAAATACCCTATGCTACAGTATATTGGGATAAATGTGTTACAAATAGCAAAGTTTGGGGTTTTTAGTGTCACAAAAAAAAGTTCGGGGTAAATGTGTCACAGGGAGTAAAGTTTGAGGTTTTTGGTGGTTTTTTCCTTTATAGTAATGCAGATGGAAAATAGCTACCCAATATCTGCACTCATTCACACCCAACTCTTCCGCGTGCAATTCCGAAGCATAAAACCTGGTATAAAAAGAAAAGACCAAATACATGATGTGGATAAGGGGCTTGAAGATGTCACAAACCAAACCAAGGGGTGCTCTACATACAAAATCTACTTCTCTATAGTTATGGGGCAATATGGCAAAGACATACTAGCATGTTCTAAAAATGACGGGTGATGTACACTTGAAAGCACGCACAAGTGCAAAGTTCATCCAATATGCACAAGCAGAGGTACATATTATCAGCTATCAATAATGTCCTATAGGTGTGCCGCCGAGTGAATTAAAAAGGGTTAAAGACCTTCCATGAAATCTGACTATCTTTCCATCGGTTGAAGGAAATGAAAAGTACTTCCCGTTCTCGATACCAAATAATCCATTTGTTCTTCCGTTGCTCTGAATCAAAATTATCTCTTATGTAACCAAAATACAAAGTCAAATACTGATGCAAGCCAAATTTATAATGCTGCCCGCATTGAAGACGAGCTCACTCGACCAATGAGATCAGCCCGCATCCGAGCTCGACAAGTCGCTCGACCAGTCAAGGAGATATCGAAGGGACGCAATTCGAAAACCAAGAATCTCATTCGCAAGTCCATGCCACAATAAAGTCCTTGTCTTTCCCTATACATTGGAAGCCTAAAAGATACTTTGGGATGATCAAGAAGACGTTGAGCATTTACCTAGTTTCTAGTTTCTAAGTTCTTTAATGTTTTATGCCTTCTAGGATCTTTAATGCTCTTTAGTCTCTTCATTTGCTTGAGTCTTTTCATTTGTTTTTCTTTGGCTACAAAAGACCATCTACTTTATGTATTCGAGAGACGAATTGGATGAATGAAAATTTTGCATCAAGCAATTATCTTGAACCTTGAAAGAGTTCATACACCCGAAAACCTAGAAGAGTTTTCACTCCGTCCTTGAAGAGTAGGAGGTTTTCAAATCTGTATCCTTGAAGAGTTGCAGTCATCGATCTAGAAGAATCGGTGCCCTATCCACTTCCTTGGAGGCCTGGAAGAGCAACCAACGAAGTTCCATTTTTTTTTCTCTGTTCTGTCCCTTTACATCCGTCCACTTCCACCCCGATTTCGTCCTTCCTATAGTGCTTATTTAAGAAAACTCAAAACAGAGAAATTGTTAATCCAGAAGTCTTTGTTCATTTGGCTTTGGAATCAGGTCATTCCAATCTGTATCGACGAAGTTACATCCATTTTTCCGAGCTTGCGCAGGACTGTAATTACTGCTCGTCCTGTTCCACGTGTGCAAGTCTCTCTCCCGATCCTAACGTTCAAGTAGCCTACACCAGGCTGCATCTAATACTCTCTGGGGCAATCAAGCTTTATCTGCAAAAATCAAAAGGTAGACATTTTAATCACAAGCTATTTACTGGGATGCATTTCTTTCAACAAAAAAGTCATTTAATTAGAGACTTGTTCATGATTGGTTGTAGGAAATCTAGAGTCTGCTGCTAGAAATTTACTAAAGATTGAATATTCCGATTTTTAATGGATGAACAAAACTCATGTATAATCAGAATTGAATATGGAAACGTGAAAAATTATGTATTGACCTCTAGCCATTGATGAAGTTCAATTAAAAACCAGATTCGCAGAGCCTTGAACAATCGGTGAATTGGTACTTCTAGCCAATTAACCTCTCAATGTGGATGGTGTGTTATCTTTACGAGAATTGGCTTAGACCTATTTTTTTTCCCATCCGCACCCCTTCATATAATTTCTTCTGTTAACACAGTTATCTTAATATTGGGCGATCACCATAGTTATCATGCAACCTAATGTGGACAAGAAAACGTCCACAAAATTAGTATGGGCATAATAAACTGAATGTTGGATCGTAGTATCGATCAATATGATAACATATGCAACTTCGATTTGTTTGGCACGTTTCATCAGTTCCCAGTAACTTTGGTAAAAGAAGATGGAGTGAAAGCAGGAGCAAAATCTCTCTCTACGTTAACTTCCCAAGAACGCATTATCCGGGTCTGGTGGACAATTCAAGGAGTTCTAATATTTCTTTCGACTTTTACTATTTTGTTATATCGTCTTTTGTTTGAATTTGTGCGTAGAATTAGATGTGGGCTCACCGGCTATTGTAAAAAAATTTCTTCTTCCAAGGGGAGTGCAGTGCACCGGGATTCTTTTAGGACTGTAATTAATTAGGGAGCTAAGGGTCCCGGGATTACAGTGCACGATGGTCGAATCGTCGTAAATGTTCTCTTTTAGCAGAAAACGTGAGTGTCGCGGAATCTGAAGAAAAAAAAAAAGATTATCATGCCTGTCGAACCCGAGCGGTTTCCAGCTCCCCATGCATTGCCAATTGAAGATCTTACAGCCTTCTCGAGAGAAAATCGCTGAGATAATTGTCCGAAAAAATATTAAACTTATTATACAGCAATTAATTCAATCATATATTTTTTATACCTATTAACTAAGAAAAGTGGGCTTATCATACCGGTGCATAATTGTTCACCGTGAAATATGATGATATAATTTTCAGAATTCTGAATTATATGTCAGCCTAAACTTAAAAATTTACTGATATTTTTATCTCCAAATATCTACTCGGGCTACTTATTGCATTCCCTACAACACAAGTCCCATGTCAATGTCCATAATTTGACCTTTAAAAGTGCTTAAGACCTTAATAGCAAGTTATAATTAATTTATAGTACGTGTGACGATATTACACAAGCCATTGAAAGATAGTCATACCTCGTAAGTCTTTTCTCCTCCATTCCCACCATGTCTGGGGCTCTGGACTTTAGACCCATTGTTTTCGTACTCAAAAGTAAAGGAGTCAATCACGGATCCACCAACCATCTTTATTTTTCTCACGTCTGTGTGGATACCACAGTGAAATTTGTTGGGCCATATGGAGGTCAAGGTGGCGGTGCTTATGATGATGGAGTGTACACTGGTATAAGGCAAATTAGTGTCCTCGTTCAGTCGGTTATCAATTCCATCATTATTGATTATGATCATGACGGATGTTTGGTGCGTTCGTTCGAGCATGGCGGATATTCTTATGGTGAAATTTATATGGTCAGTACCCTATTACTCTTGGGTCATAAATTTTTTGCATATGGATCATTACGATTAAGAGATGGGTAGAAGGCATAGTGACAAAAGAGTTGAAGTGCTTCGTTCGAACTCAATCCATTGACAATGTACTTGTCATCTACATTGAGAACTTTCAGCAACTTTTGATCTCTTGTGGTGATCAAGAACCTACTCCCGGGATGAAATGATGTCCGCTCTCCAGGGGCAAAATTGTCAATTTGTTCTTTCTCAGGAACACCATCAAGAACAAGAAGTGTCTTTTTACGACACAGGCTACTCTTTATCTCATTGATGTTGGTGTTAGTGTCATCGTGCATATTCCATCCTTCCACGTTGATGAGAATTTGGAGTAACCTCTTCCGCAGGCCAAGAAGATTCGCTTCTCCAATTTTATCAAGAAAGACAAAACACTCGAATTCATCAAGAATGCGATCACAAGCAACTCCGGCCACCATTGTCTTACCTATCCCTGCCACACCACATATGCCGATCGTGCGCACATCCTACTTTCGGCCATTTCTCAGCGAGGAAATCACATCATTTGCCAAATGATCTACTCCAATTGCGTTTTTTTACAAAGGAGAGACCGTACTTGATGAATCTTCTCATTAAGGTGCTTGAATACCATTTCAGTGAGCTTCGATTCATTGCTGATGGCAAATGTTACCAAAAGCTCATATTAGCAATATGTATGAGAAAATAAGCACACACATATGCCCCAGGAGACAACATATGACGAAAATTGTACAACCTCATCTTGGGGAAGAGGAGAAAATCGAGCTTGACTAAAACACCATAGACATTGGCACGTGTAACAAAGAAATGGTGATTGACGAAGTGCTACAACCTCATCTTGGGGCAGAGGAGGGTGCGTCTAGTTCCGTTTTTTTTTTTATGGTTTTTCTAGATTTTCTTGCGGTGCACCATACCATGCATTCGAGGAAGCAACAAATTTCTGACTGGAAAAGTGCTAAAAAAGTCCTAAACTTCTTGCATTTGTGCCAATTTAGACATAAATCTTTTTTTGGTGCTAATTCAGTCCTAAATCTTTTGCATTGGTATCAATTCAGTCCTAAATATTTTTTTGTGTCAATTCAGTCCTAAATCTTTTGTCTTTATACCAATTCAATCTTTCTGATCAATTTTGGCTAGATTTTGCTGACGTGGACGCTGACCGGCCGGCGGCCTATTACCAGTGCTTACGTGGATAATTTTAATAATATTTTAATATTTTTTTGAGCTCCACGGCATCGAGCTTGACTCAAATCTGAGTTTACATATCTAACTCAAGCTCGACGCTGACCAAGGCTGCAAAGAGGGATACGCAGAGAGAGAGAGAGAGAGAGAGAGAGAGAGAGAGAGAGAGAGAGAGAGAGAGAGAGAGAGAGAGAGAGAGAGAGAGAGGGAGTTGCAGAGAGGGCTCAATAGGAGTTGGTGGTGACGCGGCATGGGCTGGGGTTGGTAGATCGGGGGTGAGAGAGAGAGAGGGAGAAGGGGTGAATGGTAGATAGGTTTTTTTGGATTGAAGGATTCTGTTGGGAAGTGCAAATTATAGGCTTTCAAAACTCGGGATGCAAACTAATATTGGAATGAAAAGTGAAGATGGTTTTTGAAATTATCCCTATTTTACATCTAAAATTTTGTAATTAACACATAAAGTCACATCATTTATTCCATAATCTTCCAAAAAATCGCAATAAGAATTTTGAGGAAAGTCGAAAGAGACTTCTGCTTGTTCCCCTGCCTTAAGAAAACCAATTCTGTCGATTACACACAAATTCCGTCTACAAAGCAGACAAACTAAAGAACGTCAAAAGAAAAAAAATCACAGATCACAATACTAAGCTTCGACATGGAGTAAAAATCAGGGTACGTACCCATGGGCGTGATTCTCCAAATGGAAGCCCGAAAGTTTCTTAGCCTCTGCTACGGCATCCCTCCATGTCGGTATTTGCGCATAGTCTCTCACGATCTTACACAACCTCTCGAAACCTTCCCCGAATTCACTTCTGCTCGTCAACTGCGAATGATCGGATGTTCACACGCCATGAAAGATGGGAACAACCACGTGGCCATGGTTCTTGAGCTGCCTTCTGTGCTCGAGGATCTCGACCAGCTCATTCAGGCACCACTTGGATTCAGCATACTTTGGGGAGAACACAATGACGGCGAACCTCGAGTGGCAGATCGCTCTCAAGAGCTTGCACTTGATCTCCTCCCCAGCGTCGTCACTGTCTTCGTCGCTGAAGTAGTGAATCCCCGCCTGGCTCAGCTCGCGTAAGAGGTGCGATATGAATTTTTTCCTCATTTCCTTGCCTCTGAAACTCACGAATATGTCATGTTTCCATTGATGAGAACACACGGTTCCTGTCTTGCTGATATGTGATGTAGAAACTTTGATTGAGGGGCCATCTGTATTTATGTTAAAAAGACATTAAGCGGAGACTACTTCATGATGACTTCGAGGAAATAATGCACATTTGACAATGAGCTGAATTTGAACATGGATGTTGTTAAAAAAGATCCACGATTTTTCTTTCTTTTTGCCAAATTATCTCCTACTGGCTTGCTTGATCATTAGTCGTTCCCGTGTCTATTGTCTTTCTCTCTTTTCTGAAAACAATTATATTCAACTCAGAACGTGCATGTCTCCCTGTTGTGCAATGATTTAGCGGGTAAAAAATGATTGGTGGGATGCATTTCGGTGACCAAAAAAGCCATTTAACCTAACCAGAGACTTGTACATGATTGCTTAAAGGAAATCTGGAGTCTGCAACTTGGATTTATTTGACAAATTTTATTGCAAAAGAAAATGTATTGAATGGCAAGAGCAAAATCTCTCTCCCTCTCTCGTCCACTGGTAGTTACAACCCACAGAATAGCTTGGTATGTCTACCGAAGATTGTACGTTCAACTTAGTAAAATGCAGAATCAAATATAGAGTACTTGCACGAAAATTGACAGCACTGAAACCAGAGCTGCAGAAAGATGTTGACAGTTGACTTTCAGGAATGTGTCATATGGGTTTGGGGGACAACTCAATGCCTTTTAAAATTTCTTTCTACTTCTTCTTATTTGTTATATTGTTTTTGTTCAACTTCGGGAGCAGAATTGGATGCGGCTTATCGGCCACTATTCAATATTTTCTCTATGGACTATAATTTATTAGGGAGCTAGCTAATGGTCCCGGGATACAGTGCAAGATGCTCAAATCGTTGTAAATGTTCTCTTAAAACCATACTGACATTTAGCAGAAAATGTGAGTGAATTTGAATTGATCAAGGCAAAAAATTAAAATAAGCTTATTGTCGATGTCCGACCCGAGAGAGAAAATAACGCAAAAAAGTCAATTATTCCTCTCTCCCGTGGCATAGAAAAACTTATCTGGATTCACATCCATAGACTTAGCCTACCTTGCATTGTTTATGTGAGCCTTATATTTGGGGCCCACATGATACCCTTTCACCGGATCTAGCTCCCGAGGCATTCCACGATAAAAATCTATAACTTTGTAGAGAGAAAAATAATTACGCCATATATGGTCATATTTACACTTAACTTTTTCACGTGCAAATCTTAGCATAGATTACTCTAAGCATGGAACTTGATATACAAAGAAAAGATCAAATACTTGTTGACATCTAAATTTTTTTAATGGATACATCATATATTTCACATTTTCAAAAATTCGTAGAGCTCGAATTTGCCAATAACGGTAGAATTCAACCCTCAATATAAAACAGTCAATTTATATAACCTTGCATCCATATTTTTTCACTAGGATTTTTTTGCATTTTTAAACTAAGGACATCATAATTTCGGAAACCTCGGATCCAACGATCAAAATTTTGATCGAGTAGAGCTCGAGCTGGTCAATACACCGGCCCACTTAAGCCCATCAAGGCCGGCCCATTTGGGCCCGCCAAGGGCCCTCATGTGGGCGGCCACTCACTGTCTCTCTCTCTCTCTCCGATCCATATACTTCTTTGACCCAAATGCTTAGTCAAGAGCATTTCAGGAGTACTTCATGTACTCTTGGAAGAGACGAGAGGGACTTGAAAAGGGAGGGGGGAGGTGACAGAGGAGCGATCTTGTGAAAGTGACAATTCTCTCTCTCTCTCTCTCCTTTGACTGAACGGACATCTCTCCACAAGCTTCTCTCTCATTCTCTATAAATTCACCCACACGACTCTCTCAAGCTCTCTCTCTCTAACACTCTCTCCCTCTCTTTCCTTCCTTGGTTCCTCCAGCGTCGCTGTGTCATAACCTCGCTTAAGGTAGGAATACACTTATTTTTCATTCGACTCGCCGAAAACGCCGTGCTTGAATCAGGATAAAATCGAGGCACAATGGTTTGCCTCACCCTTGTGTGCGACGCAAATCAGATGCCTCGATCTCTTAGTTCGCTAAGTCGGCTATGGCGTTTTAACTTTTCGTTAGTTCGCATCTCATTTTGTTTTTTTCCTATATGTTTAGCATGTTAATAGGATGATTAAGAGCCATCATTAGTGTCATTAGACCTTAGGAGTGCATTGGGACGTTTCCGTGGTCGTTCGAGCCCGTTTGCATAAAAAAGGAGCACCAAGAGCCCGCTGTCCAGCACCTTTAGCGCCTTGTACAGCGGACTCCAGGACCCGTTACAGTCCGTTTGAGGGTCCTGGGCAGTCCCATGCGGTTCGGGGACGTCCCTTTAACTTTAACCTGTCATCCGGAGCGTTTCCGGGGGTGATCGGGCCCATTCAGAGCCCAAATGTAATATAGGTCTTACAATATGTTATTTTGAATAGAAATGAAAACTGGCCAAGAAAATATCTTTAAAAGAAAAGGTAAAAAGAGAAGGGGTAAAGATGGCATTTAATAAAAAAATTGCGCTTTTAGGAATGTTCCGTTTCATATGTAGTGACATTTCATGATAGGGCTGCATCTGATGTTAGATATTAGAAAATATAAAAAATTGGATTAATTAGGGTTAGTTTAATTCGTTACTTTAGCATAGCATGTTTTTTCATCAAATTTTGCACCCCTTAGTCTTCTTTAGGAGGCATGTTAGAGACATGGGCATGTCTAGTCCAGGGCTTATAGCTCATGGGATCCTGTCCGGAGCTCTAATAACAAGGCTTTATTCATTTTTACCCGGGTTTTTATCTTCCCGTCTTTTATTCACTTATTTAGTTTTGTTTATGTACTGCTTTCATTGTAGGTTGTTTATCTTTTCTGCTTGCACAGTCCTGCACAATCGCCTTTCATATGTTAGAGGTCTATGATTATGAAATTAATGAAGACCGCAAGTAAAAAGTTTTCATGAAGAGAAAGATATCGAAATGGCGCTAGATTAATTTGGCGGAACCAAATCTCTGAACTCATGAATCTCTTATTTGTAGAAGTTAGACGGATTCTTGCATCTTACCGCGTCTTATTCAAGTTTCTAAAACCCATAACAGATTAATGGCAACTCCCAAAAGAAGGAACAAATTTTCACAATAAACCGAATCAACTCACATCGCAACAATTAGGGTTTGGGAGAGCCCAAACCAGATGCGAGCGCCACCTTATAAGAGGAATCGTTTGTTTTTACTTGACAATCTGTTAACTCAACACGAGGTCACACACTTAATGTGTCCCGCCTCCAGAAGGTTGGGACAATACCAGATGTAGATAAAGGGGTGTCCAAGAATAGAAATAGAATTATCGGGGACTTGAAGATGTGACGAACTGTAACATCCTGAATTTTGACCCGTTATCGGGACCAATGAAGTGTATATTCATTCTCGTGTAATTTTAGTGAGTCTCGCCTGAACCTGATTAGTCTCGGGACACTAACCATATGAGAAAGGCTAAATAGGAACATGTACGTGGACCGAGAACCCGATCGCGACTGAACGCTGATTTTGAAGAACGTTGAGGAAATATTTTGAGCCAATATAGGCCGATCTTAGGAAAATGCCTGGTTGATTTTTGTCAGTAACGTACGATCGGATCGCGAGTGATTTCGCACGACCGAAAGTACACCTGGCGATTGAAACCTGATTGTAATCCAAACGATCGCGACCCTGGTGCTAGTGATAATTCCTCTCGTTCTCTCGAAAATTAGACCATCACGATTCGGACAATCTTAGGTCGATACGCGTAACACCTAAACAGCCACTCGTTAGTAAGAGATCCTAAAACTGCAAAACGAGCATATTGAGATTACAATATTGGACCCGAATATCGATATCAAAATCTCAAGGGTATTCACGACTATTCAATAGGACGGACGTCAATTGGGAGTGACCATTCTTGTTTGGAATTGAAACAGTGGAAAACGGAAGATTTGACAGAAAGTGAGAAAAAGACCGTTTTGCCCCTGGAGACGCCAAAACCGATTTCAAAGGCCGTTTCAGGTTATTTTTCGCGGCCAACGTCATTTTGGGGTATCCGAGTGTGTTTGGGGTGATTCTGGACAGAAAGTGGAATTTCGGCCAAAAAAAATTTGAAAATAATATTATTTTATTCCCGGAAACTTCACAGAGGATTTTAGAGGGCTTAGAAAGTGAATTTCGCGATTCCGACTCTGGATTAGGTATCACATGAATATTTAGGACCGGTATGTGCGAAAATTGGAATTTCGGTTCCGGGCGGAAAAATGACAGAATTGCCCCTAGGCCAATTTTGGATTATTTCGAATTTTGAATTAAATTTTGGAAGTTAACCAAGGTTGGGTAAGGTTAACTAGGGTTGGTTAACCATGGTTAGGGGCAAATGACCATAATACCCTTGCATTATTGGATGAGAATGGATGTGAACCCTTGGATCAAGGGCATTTTGGGTATGATGGGCTAGATTGTTGACATGTGGCATCCACCCCAAGGATAAGGTTGACCACTTTGACCCTCTCTCTCTCCTCAGCTCACTCTCTCTCTTCCCGCGTCTCTCTCTCCTCCCCAATTCCCTTCGGCAGCTGCTCCTCTCCAGCCGATCAGCACCGCCAGTCCACTGTTCACGCCGGAACAGCACGTTTCGCCGGAGCTGCTGGTCGCCGACCGCCGAGTGCCGACCCCTGGTGCCGTCCCCAGCCCAGTCGCAACCCTGCCTCCCTCTCCCGCCGCCCGTGACCGCCCGTTCGCAGCTGCTCCCGCCGGGCGTGCAAGGACGCCGTCGCCGTCGCTGGGCTCGTCCGCCTGGCCGCGCCGCCGTGCGCCACCCCAGCCGTCCAGCCTCACCTCACCGTCCCCCTTTCAGTCAGTCTCAGCCAGCCCCCACCGAAGCTTCCCCTGTTTTGGCCGAGACTTGGCCGTGGGCTTCGCCGGACCGCCGTGAGCCGCCGGCTTGCTTTGGAACGCCGCCGCCGATAGTACCGCTTGCCGGTCATCGGCCGCTCGCTCCCGTCGTCTCGCGTCGTCATTAGGCGAGTAAATTTACTAATCCCTAAATTAGTCCTAAGTGTGCGAGATTAGAGGCTTAATTGTGTTAATTAAGGCCTAATTGAGGGTGTTTTATGCAAGGGTTAATTAGTGGACCTAATTAGGACTAAGTGTGATGGTTTAGTGGGAATTTAGAAGGGAATTGTGGGCTGAAATGGAGAGGGCCTCATGGGCTCCGAATTTTAGATGAAATGGGCCCAATTGGAATTAAATGAGCCCAATGAGAATTAAATGGGCCCAATTGGAATTAAATGAGCCCAATGAGAATTGAAATGGGCCCAATTGGAATTAAATGAGCCCAAATAGAAATTTAAATGGGCCTAGAAATTAGAAATGGAATGGGCCCATGAAGTTGGAATTAAATTGAATTGTTGAAGCCCAATTAGAAAATGGAATGGGCCTTGATGTGAATGGACTTGAATTGTGGAAGCCCATTTGGAATGAAATTGGGCCTTTGATTGTGAAATTCCATGCTGACTTTGATATGATTCGAGTGTGATTGTGACCGACGGGTCAGGCCTTCGGGTCGATATATAACTGTGACCGACGGGTCAGGCCTACGGGTCGAGTGTGATTGTGACCGACGGGTCAGGCCTACGGGTCGACATATAACTGTGACCGACGGGTCAGGCCTACGGGTCGAGTGTGATTGTGACCGACGGGTCAGGCCTACGGGTCGACATATAACTGTGACCGACGGGTCGGGCCTTCGGGTCGAATGATTGATGACCATTGGGTCATGGCCTTTGGGTCGATTTAATTATCTAGGAATTATATTGATATCGAAAGTCTAACCTGCAGGGCTGGAGTATTGGAATTGGGCCGTGGGCCCATGTGAATTTATATTGATTTAATTACTGGTTCAGTGTATTATGTGTTTTATTTACTTTTGGAGGTGCACGTTAGCCTAATTTAGGATTAGAGTTTTTACTTGCTGAGTTTATCTCACGGTTGTGGTGAAACCGATTTTCAGACCCCCGTCCATAGCATGCCGAGGAACGGTCCTCTTTTTGGATACCCGTACCGTATTCAGAGATCGAATAGTGTACACCCGTGTGGGGATGGAACAGCTTACGTTAGATTTCAGTCAGCAGTGTTAGTAGACGTGGGAGAAGACTTCCATCATACTCAGGAGTATGTGGCTTGGTGCCATAGGGGTACAGACGGCTTATTAGGACCCCCGATGAGGACTTTTGACGTGCCAATAGATGTTAATGGCGTCATGATTCCCCAAATGGTGAGTGGTGAAGTCTCTGATCCTCCCGCCTCCCTTAGTGGAAGCAGCGTGGGCGATACGGTGGATGGACCTATACCCGAGGACGAGGTGCAAGGTGAGGAGCAAGTTATAGCTGACGACATTGTGGAGGAAGAAGAAGAGGAGCAGAATCTGGAAATAGTAGGCGAGAATGGTGAACCAATTGGGGAAGTGGCCGAAGTTGGATCAGATATGGAAATACTGACGGATGAAGACTCATCTGAGGAGTCCGCAGCATCATCCAACCCAGGTCGGGATCCTTAGAATAGAAAGGCATGATAGGAATTTAGATTAACCCCTCTTTTTGGATGTAACTCTCCCTAGATAGTTAGTCGTCACCCTAGGCCACCGATCCTTTTTGTTTAGTGGCCTTTTTATGTATTCTTTTTGGTTGTAAATAAATAGATTGTATAAGTATTTAAAAGGGTGTATTTATGTTAGTGTTTATTAGTATATTATTGTCTTTGACTATTCATGGTTATGTTTTCATGTCTGGGTGTATATATAATATATACGTGTTTCCGCATGTGTCGTGTATTTACTCTGATTTGGGTTTCGGGTCGGTGACGCAATCCTGGGAGTGTCACATTTTATTTCGACCTACGCGGATGATCATGCTTCGTGGGGTACGGGGCGTGACACGAACCAAACCAAGGGATGCTCTAAGTATGACATCTACTTCTCCAAAATCATGGGGCAATATGGCAAAGACTGTCAAGAGATACGACAAGACCAATTACATACATTGGCATGTTCTGAGAATGATGGATGTACACTTGAAAGCAAGCACATCTGCAAGTATACCCGACACGTACAAGCGCAGGCACACATGGTCAGCTCTTAATAATAGTGCCCTATATGCGCGCCAAGCAAATCGAGATGATTTCCAGACCGTCCATGAAATCCCACGATCTTTCCACCGGTTGAAGGAAATGAAAAGTACGTCCCTTTCTCGATATTGAATGGTCCATAAGTTCTTTCGTTGCTCTGAAATGCGAGGGAACGAATCACAACAGATCCAGAATCATCTCTTATGTGACCAGAATACGAAGCCAAATACTCTCCTGGGTAATCAAGCTTAGTCTGCAAAAATTGAAAGTGAGACATTTTAATCACAAACTCTTCACCGTAGAGTAGTAAAAATAAATCTCCACAAACAGAATCCCACTGATTAACCAAGTGAGACTAACAAGGCACAAGACCCGAATAGAACATTTTAGTGTGTCCAATCTTGTGCATGAGTTTTTAACATTGAGACAACTTTGTTGTACGAGTTAACTCTTAAGTTGCAAAATTCCAGGATAGTTTGATATTAAACCATATGTGGTCATTAGATCCACTTCTTGCACTCTCTGCATCACAAGTCACATGTGATTGTCCATAATATGACCTTCAAAACCGCTTAAGACCTTAGTAGCAACTTAATATTGACTGTTGTTGCACATGACAATATAAGAGCGTGTAATTGAAAGATGGTCATACCTTGTAAGTCCTATCTCCTCCATTTCCACCATGTTTAGGGCTCTGGACTGTAGACCCATTGTTTTCATACTCAAAAGCAATGGAGTCAATTACGGATCCAGCGACTATGTTTATTTCTCTTCCGTCTGTGTGGATACCATCATCCCTAGGGCCGCCGCCTTGACCTCCAAAAGGCTCGATGGATTTGGAGGGACCAAAACAAGAAATTGGTTCTGAGTGAACTCCTATTGAATCAAGATGGGCAACTGATCTTCCATAAAAGCCAATTATCATGCTACACATCAATGGACAGCAAAAGAACCCTCCTTTTTTCTCACCAAACGGTCCGTGCATTCTTGTATTAGTTTGAAATGTCAGCGATCGAATGACAACCGAGCCAAAATCATGTCTGATATAACCCAAGACCGAGGTTAAGTATTCGTGTGGGTAGTCCAAATCAAGCTACAAAGTTAGCAATTAATGTGCTTAATTATGATAGGAAATCAAGTTGGACGGAGGAAACGAAAATAAGTAAATGCTAAAACTAATCATATTTAACCTAAGCTCCTCATTTCTTTTCCCTTTCGGGTTTTTCCTTCCATATTCAATCGTTGCAGCAAAGATGACGATATACACAGACTTGAAAGTCAATGAACTTTCTTTGGCGGTGGCAAAGTAACAGAAAAGATTATTAAGAAAGATATTCCTAATCCTAAAACTTGATAAATTCACCATATAAACTTCGCCTTTGCCACTTCTACCATGTGTGGAAGACTAAATGGACTCGCAATCTTTGTCATACTCAGTGGCGATGTAGTTGACAACACTTTCCAACAGTATCTTTATTTTCTTCACGCCATTATATTTTCCATCATCCCAAGGCTGTCCACCTTGGCCTCCAAATGGCCCGATAGACTTAATTGGATAAAGACGAGATATTTGTTCTAAGTACGCTCCAATAGATTCCAAATAGGTACCAGAACTTCCATAAAATCCAATGATCTTCCCCCAGTGGCTGGAAATGAAAAATACCTTCCCTTTTCAGTACCGCATGGTCCATATGTTCTTTTGTTGCTTTGAAATGTGAGTGAATTGATTATGGTAGAACCAAAATGACTTGTAATACAATCCGAGATTGAAGTTAGATATTCAGTTAACCAATCCAAACTTATCTGTAACAATCATTAAAATGTAATGACAAACAGGATGGTCTTTGCAGAAGGCATGGCGACACAGGAGTTGGAGCGATTCTTTACGAGTCAATCCTTGGAGCATTTACCTGCTATCTCCCTTGAGATCTTACAGCGACTGCTCATCTCTTGTAGTTATCGAAATTCTACTCCCATGTTGGAACCATTCTCGATCTCCAGCACCGAAATACTCAATTCAGTCCTTCTTAGTGATGTTATCGAGAACTAGAAGGATCCTTGTCCAGCAGAGCTTAGTTTTTATCTAGTTGATGTTGCTGTTAAGATCAAACATCCCTAGACCTTGTACCTTAAGAACATTTTGGAGAAGTCTCTTCTGAAGAAGTAAAAGCGTAACTTGATTCGCATCTCTGACATTTTCGAGTAAGCTAACACCTTCAAATTCCCTAAAAACGCAATCGCAGACGACTTTTGCCACCGTCGTCTTACCAATTCCTTTCATTCCCCATATTGCAACCACACGAACACATCCTCTAACCCAATTTCCAGCAACGATATCACATCCTCTACAAAGGAATCTACCCCAATAGCATTTCTGACAACATAGGGGGAGATTGGTCTAGGACTGATTCTGAAGAGAATTCCTACAATTTGCTCGATGAAGTTTGATTGATCGCTATAGTTGCATAGGAAGAAAAAGTCCAATACGAGTAACTACATCATAGAGAGGCTATCAGCAGATGAGCAGCAAACCCGTGAACTAACTCAATCAACAGAGTATTTCAAATCGACCACTAATATGATCGTTTCGGGAATGAACTTATTAAATGAATTACCCATTAGCATCATTATTCAAATGCCATCCTGACAAATTCCCAGCTTCTTTAAGTGCATCCCTTCCCTTCTGCACCAGCAAATTGTTCGTGTGGGTGGCCAAACTTATTCCAAAACCATCCCCGAATCGCCCGCTCTGTTTCCGAACGTCCCCTGGTTCAACATCATAGAAAATGGGCAGAACCACGTGACCCTGATGACTCTGAACCTCCTGTTGCACTCCAGGATCTCCACCAGATCGTTCAAGCACCACCGCGAGTCGGCGTAGTTGGTGGTGAACACGACAAGGGCAACCCCAGAGTGGCGAATCACATCGAGCAGCTTTGGCTCGATGAAAGTCCCAGTCCCACTTTGTCATTTCCCTGAAATAGTAGATCCCCGCCTGCTTCAGTGCATGGAAGAGGTGGGCGGCAAAGGTTTCCCTTATGTCCTCATGTCGGAACTATGTCTCAGTGTTGCTGCTGATGTTCTGTCATTTTTGCTTTCTTTTGTTCTTATTCAGTCAAGTTTGCTTGTTAGGCGGTTGGTTTGTTAGCTATTTTCTAGGAAGTGGAACAAGTCAGTTTTGCACGTTTGTGTGCGGTTCTAAAAAGGTTCCTTTTTTGCTTGTACTTGACAGTTTTCGGCATTATGAAGTTAAAATGTTTTTTCAATCCAGCTCTCTCTTTGAAAAACTGGAAGTTTGTGTGAATTAGCTGACTATATCAGTAATAACAGTGGTATTAGAGCCTTAGTGGGATCTTAAGGGACTGCGAAGTGAGGGTAAGTGAGTGTGAAGACTGCTTCCAATCTGCAAAGAAAAAGCTGATGGAGGCAGGATCAAGTGGATTCTCTGCAATGACTACTCCAAGTCTTTATTGGAGAAAATTATCAAGCTTGGGCTGTCAAGATGACAGCATTCTTGGAGGGTCATGATCTATGG
This sequence comes from Syzygium jambos, assembly GCA_031216235.1. Classification (NCBI taxonomy): domain Eukaryota; kingdom Viridiplantae; phylum Streptophyta; class Magnoliopsida; order Myrtales; family Myrtaceae; genus Syzygium; species Syzygium jambos. The sequence goes on from CM062228.1 coordinate 25,626,295, forward strand.
GAGGCTGTGGAGAATGATTATGAGGTTGCTCCACTTCCAAACAATTCAACCTTGAATCAGATAAAGTACCATAAAGAGAGAACCACAAGGAAAGCCAAGGCAAAGTCTTGCCTGTATGCTGCTGTCTCACCCCCTATCTTCACAAGGATCATGAGATGTGATTCTGCAAAGGCAATATGGGATTTCTTGAAGGATGAATACAAGGGAGATGAGAAGGTAAGGAGCACGAAGGTGCTGAATCTCTTGAGGGAGTTTGAGAGACAGCAGATGAAGGATTCAGAGTCAGTGAAGGAATACTCTGATAGGTTGATTGAGATAACTAAAAAGATCAGAGTCTTAGGGACTGACTTGAAGAATGAACGGCTGGTTCAGAAAATCCTGGTGTCTCTTCCAGAGAAGTTTGAAGCCACCATAGCTTCTTTGGAAAATACAAGAGACTTAGCTAACATAAAGCTTGCAGAATTGTTACGTGCCCTACAGGCACAGGAGCATAGAAGACTAATGAGAAGAGAAGAGCCTGTAAAGAGTGCACTGCAAGCTAAAGTGACATTCAATGATGGAGACAAAGGGAAAAAATGGAATCAGTCCAAAGGGAATGCAGGTGACTCCAAGTTTGTAGCAAAAGAAGGAAGTACAAGTGGGTCTGTCAAATGGAAGAGGAACAAGAAGCCTTGTCAACACTGTGGTGGAACTAATCATCAGTCCTTTAGATGCTGGAGGAAGCCTGATGCTAAGTGCAAAAGATGTCACAAGGTTGGTCACATGGAAGCTATCTGCAAAGAGAAGAATCACCAGCAAGCAGGAGAAGGCGAATGAGACTGAGGAAGAACACTAGTTTGTAGCTTCCTATTTCGATTCTCCTATTGAGAATGATGCATGGCTGATGGATAGTGACTGTACCAATCATATGACTGGCAATTTGAAGCTGTTTAGGAGACTAGACAGGTCAATCAAGTCCAGAGTCAGAATTAGCAATGGACATTATATCGAAGTGCAAGGGAATGGTACAATGGCTATTGAAGGAAATCAGGAGGTGAAGCTGATCAGTGATGTTCTCTTTGTATCAAAAGTTGACCAGAATCTCTTGAGTGTTGGTCAATTAGTTGAGAGGGGCTATAAGGTGAAGTTTGAAGGGAAGGAATGTCTTATTGATAATGCATATAGCAAGGAAGTGCTGAGAATGCCGATGAAGGACAAGTGCTTCCTGTTCAAGCCATATGAGATGCAACAAATGGCTTTGAAGTGCAAAGAAGAAAATGCAGAGCTATGGCATAAAAGGCTTGGGCATGTTCACTGGAAGAATTATGCACAGGAATAGCTTGGCAGATGACTTGCCAAGTTTGGAGGAGGAATTTCCACAGTGCAGAACTTGTCTTCTTGGCAAGCAAGCCAGATTTCCTTTCAAAGGAGGAGGCTGGAGAGCATGTGAGAAGCTACAACTAGTCCACACAGACTTATGTGGACCTATGTCTGAGTCATCTCTCAGTGGTAGCAGGTATTTCATTACTTTTCACAAATGACATGACTAAGATGAGCTGGATTTACTTTCTGCAAGCCAAGTCTGAAGTTGTTGATGTGTTTATGAAGTTCAAAGACTTAGTTGAGAATCAGAGTAGGAAGAAAATCAAAATGCTCAAGTCTGATAATGGTTCTGAGTATACTGCTCACACATTTAAGTTAAACTGTGAGCAAGTAGGCATTGTGCATCAGTTCACTGCTCCCTATTCATCCCCAATAGAATGGGGTCAATGAGAGGAAAAACAGAAGCATTGTTGACACCTAAATTTTGACGATCCAGTCAGTCGTTCGTTGCATAAAAATTAGGGATCGATCTCGGTCCCTAGAAAAAAAATTAATTTATTAATTAATTAAAATTGCATATAGATATTAGGAGCATTTCATAGTTAATTAGGCCCATATAGCTTGCATATTTATTGGACCGGCGGTGGATGGACTCGAATGAACGGCTCTGAACTTAATTGAAATTAGACTAAGCCTATGTGGATTGAAAATTTGGCCCAGCCTATTAATGCTATATTACCAAGATTTGGTCACTTGAAGGATAATAAGCGATCGATTTTAGTGGGTATGGACAATATTCGGCTAAGCAAAGACAAGAAAGAAGATATCCAAATATTTTCGGTGAAGGCAAGCATTCAAAGGAGATATTGCACGTTCATGGCCATATGGCAAGCATATCTGCAGGATTTGGAATCTGGGAAATCTCACCCGAACAAATCAAGGCTTCAATTGGAAAAGGAGAGTTGAATAAGTCAATAAAGGAGAGGGAATGAAATAAAATATTCTGGATGCTCGTAAAAGGAAAGAAAACTTTGTTCTTTCCTTGAAGAGACTCAACTATCCCGCTTATAAAAAGCAGACCAAGCGCAGACAAAGGGGGGTTTTTTCGGAGAATTTCCAGAAGACGCAAGAGAAACACAGAAAATACGAGGGAGACGATCACGAGAGAGAAGAAAGGGAGATAGTTTCTGGTCATCTTCTATATGCAGTAAACCCCAAAGAGTGCTTTTGGGGGGAGCCCAGACGGTCAAAGGTCAAAGAAAGAAATTGGTTCTTTCTCTCTTTCTCCTCCCTGGGCAAGCCGCGTCCTTTGCCCAAATTCCATACGTTTTTCTGCAGCTTTCCTCGACGCCCCCAGCCATCGTTCGACGCAGCAGGCATCTTGGACGCCTCAGAACAGTGAGTCCAGCAACGTTTTATCAGATCGCGTTGCCCGTTTTCCTGCCTCGACGACGACGTGGTTATGCCCTGCTGTTGATCCGGCGACGCTCCCCAGTCGACAGTCCTTCTGCTGCACCACGACAATAACGCCCTCACCTGCAGCGCTGAGTCCTTGCATTGCCGTTGTTCTGCACCAGTGCTACTCCACGGCGACCTATTGCTGCTCTCGGGCCCACTTTGTCTCGCTGCATGTTGGTCACTTGATCACGTGACGACATTGCATTTTTCGGTTGTCTGCTATCATAGTTTCTGTTTCGTAGATTGGCTGAGTACCGAGAGCTCCTTGAATCAAACACCCCATATCGTGAGTAGTCCCATCATCGAGCACAGCCACCGTCGCCGCTTCGTTCGTGAACTCGGAGCCTAGTCGAGCCACCCTTGCGCCACCGTCGATTCCGTTGCCGCCGTTCCCAACGTTGTGCCGCCATTCCCGACGCGTCGCCGATCCGCAATCCCAATCCGCAATCTTGGTCCGCAAGTTCAAATTTGGGAATATCCCGAAATTAGGTAAGAATGCTATCCGGTATATTTTCAAAATATTTAGATTCCTAATTCAGATATTTTGAATATTGCGTGGATTGCTAGATATCTTAGGATAATGTGTCCTATATCCGCAATATTTGAAAAAAAACCCAAAATTAGGAATTTTACCTAATTTAGCAACGTATCTGGACGACTATCCGACCTTATCCCTAAGGTACGATACGTGGTGATACGGAAAATCATTATCTTGTCCATAATCACTTGGATACGATAATAGATTTTATTCGCTTTCCAAATTCGAACAATCAACTTTCCGTCGATATCTATAACCCTATAGATATTACTGTTAGTTTGATTTCTTTGCCTTATCTGAGTTTAAAAATCTTGCGGATTGTGTAGATTGTTTGAATGTGATTGTTTTCTTTATTTGATTGCTTTCCTTTTAAATAAAGAAAATCCAAAAATTTGTTAGTTAGATTTAAATTAGAAATTTTGCATGTTTAGGGAATCTTAAATATATCCAAAAGAATAAGATAATTATTTGATTTAAATTGGGATTTAGGGTAACATATTTCCTAGTTTAAATTAGAGATTGTTTTAATCTTAGTGGATTATTTAGGATATTTAATAATTTCGAATTTTCATAAAAACACCAAAAAAGAAATCACTTTAGAATAGATTAAATTATTTTCTCTAGGATAGATTGCATGTTATTTTAGGCATTTTTTATTCCGAATTTCATTTAAAAATACCAAAAATAAATCATTTTTCCATCATTAGAATTAGGTCACGTCGTCGCATGGCATATAGTTTGCATGTTAGGCTGCATTAATCGCATGTTAATTTTTACACGTCATTACATATAGCTTAGATCTCATTTAAATAAGTGAAGATCTAAAAAATATTGAGTGAATTGCTTGTTAATTAGAAATCATATTAGGATTGTTGATGTGATTTTCTAGCTAACAATGCAGATGCTTACGTTGCTTCGAGGTAAGTAATTCTCCCAATCTTGCAATTTATTTAATGTTTCGATTATTGGGTGTTACTTTGGTGGTTTGCGCACCCGCATGATCACCTCACATGTTAGTGGCTAAGTTAAAATGGATCCAGACTGCATGCACAAACATTTTTTTTGAAAAGAAAAGGTACCGAAAGGGCGTTAGACTAGATCTAGCGTAACCAAGTCCCCGAGCTTAGAATCTCTGGTTCGTAGGAATAAAACATATCTCCCTATGTTTTATTTAGGTTTCTAATCGACCTACCACAAATAGATTAGTGGCGACTCCAAGCATGAAAACATTTGCACGTTAAGAACTTAAATCCTAAGTTGCGAATTGGTAGGGCTTGGGAGGGCCCGAGTTAGGTTTAGTCCTAATAATCCATTAGCCTGAGAGAAAATTTTAGGTCGCGACAAGCATTATGGAGATGGCCAGATGTATGATGCAAGAGAAGATGTTACCTAAGAAGTTCTGGGCCGAGGCAGCTAATACTGTAGTGTTCCTGTTGAACAGATTTCCCACAAAGGCCGTAGAGAGGTCAACACCTTTTGAAGTTTGGTACGGTGTTAGACCTTCTGTGAAGAATTTGAAGGTTTTTAGGTGTTTGTGTTATAGTCATGTTCCTCAGGTCAAGAGGGACAAGCTCAATCAAAGAGCTGAGCCTGGAGTCTTCATTAGGTACAGTCTCCAATCAAAGGTTTACAGGATTTTTCAACCTATGACAGGGAAGGTGACTATGAGCAGAGATGTTGTTTTTCTAGAGGAAGATGAATGGAATTGGATGGAAGAAAAGAATGCAGGACAACACCAATCTGCAGAACAACAACCTGCAACAATTGTACAGGTTGGTGAAGTCGTGGATGGATTGGAAGATACTATAGATGATCTGCTAGTAAGAGGCACAAGGTCACTTGCTGAAATTTATGAAAGAAGCAATGTGGCAGTGCTTGAACCAGCCAACTTTGTGGAAGCCAAGGAGGATCAGAGGTGGATAGCAGCAATGCAGGAGGAGTTGGCAATGATTCAGAAAAACCACACATGGAAGCTTGTTGACAGACCATCTGATAAGAATGTGATTGGGGTTAAGTGGGTATTCAGAACAAAACTTAATCCTGATGATTCTATCAATAAACACAAAGCTAGACAGGTTGTGAAAGGCTATGCTTAGATATGGGGAGTAGACTATTCTGAGACTTTTGCTCCTGTTGCAAGACTTGATATAATCAGGCTACTATTAGCTGTTGCAGCAAAGAAGGGGTGGCCTCTATTTCAGTTAGATGTCAAGTCTGCATTTTTTAATGGAGAGCTCGAAGAGGAGATTTTTGTTGAACAACCTAAAGGCTTCAGTATCAAAGGGCAAGAAGAGAAGGCATACAAATTGAGGAAAGCTCTATATGGACTGAAGCAGGCTCAAGAGCTTGGTACGGGAAGATAGACAGATATTTGCAGGATTTTGGCTTTGTAAGAAGCTTGAGTGAGTTCACTCTTTATGTCAAGAGGGTGAATCACAGTATTGTAATTCTATTACTCTATGTAGATGATTTGTTGGTGACAAGGAATGATGTGGACCTGATAGAGAGGGTGAAGCAAGGTCTGTTTGTAGTTTTTGAGATGTCAACCTTGGGAAAGATGGCTTATTTCCTGAGTTTGGAAATCAAACAAGCTTCACATGAGATCTTCATCTGCTAAAAAAAAATACATGAAGGAAATTCTGAAGAAGTTTCAGATGAAAGATTGTAGAAGTGTCAGCACTCCTATGGCTGCTAAGGAGAAGCTACAGAAGAATGATGGAATAGATATAGTAAATGCTTCTATGTATAGAAGCTTGATTGGATGTCTCATGTATCTTATAGCAACTAGACGAGATATTCTATTTGCTGTGAGTGTTCTATCGAGGTTCATGAGTAGTCCTAATCAGTCATATTTGGTTGCTGCAACAAGGATTTTGAGATACCTCAAAGGAACATTGTTCTTTGGCGTGAAGTTTAGGAAAGGCCAGAAGTTTAAGTTGCAGGGCTTTTCTGATAGTGACTGGACTGGCTCGGTGGATGACATGGGTACTGCTTCACTCTTGGTTCTGTTTGTTTCTCCTGGCATTCCAAAAAGCAGGAGATTGTAGCTTGGTCCACTGCAAAGGCTGAGTTTATAGTAGCTACTGCATCTGCAAATCAAGCTTTGTGGCTGAAGAAGATAATGAAGGATCTGTGGTTGAATTCTGGTGATTGCATTGAAGTTTATGTGGACAATCAAGCTGCATTAGCAATTTCACATAATCCAGTTTTCCATGGCAAAACCAAGCATTTTAAGGTCAAATTCTTCTTTCTGCGTGAAGTGCAACAAAGTGGTGAAGTTAAGTTGGTCTATTGCAGATCAGAAAATCAGCTTGCAGACATGTTCACAAAGCCACTTCAAGCCGGAAGATTTGAGCTGTTAAGAGAGAAAATAGGAGTTTGCAGCAGCAACTGATCTAAGGGGGAGTTTGTTGGAGCTGAGTCTCAGTGCTGCTGCTAATGTTCTGTCGTTTTAGCTTTCTTTTTGTTGTTATTCAGTCAAGTTTGTTTGTTAGGCGGGTGGTTTGTTTGCTATTTTCTAGGAAATGGAACAAGTTAGTTTTGCACGTTTGTGTGCGGTTCTAAAAAGGTTCCTATTTTGCTTGTACTTGACAGTTTTCAGCATTATGAAGTTAAAATGTCTTTTCATTCCAGCTCTCTCTCTGAAAAACTAGAAGTTTGTGTGAATTAGCTGACTATATCAGTAATAACACCTCGCCTCTGAAGCTCATGAACACATCATACTTCCATTGATGGATCGAAGCAGAAGACAAAATGTGTCGCTCGATCTCTTCGGTTCCCATCGGCACAATACGTGATTGAGTGAGAGACTGCTGAAAAGGTTGCGAAAGTAAGTGTACATGTAAAGAGGAGGCCAATGTTGTGAATGAGAAGAGAGGATGAATGATGGCTCCGCCATCAGAACGGACTGCTTATACAATTGAATGTTCAGACAAGTTGCGAGTGGAGTTGGTTTGGTTCAAAGAACTGATGAAGCAACTTGCTCGCTCGAGGACAACTTGGTTTGAATTCGTCAAGACAAGCTAAAAGAGCTTTCTTTCACGTGACAGAGACATGTCTGAAAACGCAGACATGGATTCGATCGAAGCTTCAGCACATGCGTTGGTAGAAGAAGATGCTTCGAAACAGTAAATCTGTGGAGACGTAAGTGGAATCATTGTCCATGGCTGCATTCAAATATTAATCTTTTTTATTTCATCGAGAACTTCTAGTTGTGTGTTTCTCTCTTGAAAGCGAAGAAGACATGAGAGGGAGAGACAAGATGAGAAATGATTAGTTGATGAAAGACGCCCGACTGTTCTGACTGTTTGGACAGTTGGACTTGTCGAGGGAAAAAAAGAAAGAACAGAGGGACGTTTCTATGGTTTTTGTAAAAGTGTCGCTACGGACTGATCCCGTTTTCAATATGGACCTTCGTTGCTGTATATAAAAGGAAAGAGTGGTCTATCCAATCTGTTTTGCAAAACCTAATTTGTTATCAAACTTGTTTTCGATTAGGAAAAGTCATGATTGGTAAAGAATATATTACTCACACATACCTTTATGAAGGGCAAGTTACGATCGATAAAATATTTCACTAATAATAACATAAATGAAGTTTACCCTTAATTTAGGTAAACTAAAACATGGACTACATCAAAACATAAAGGTAAAGAAAAAAAATCAGAAAAAATAATTAAAAAATCTAAAAATATTATTAAAAATTATCTATATCAACATCAGTGATGTCATGTAGGTCGATCGGCGTCCACGTCAATAATATCAAGCAAAAATTAGCTGGAAGAATTAAATTGGCATTATATCAAAAGGTTTATGACTAAATTAGCATAAATACAATAGATTTAAAACTATTCTGATGCTTTTCCCTATGGAAATTTAGTCACACTCATCTTTACAATGTGCATACGATGGATTAAATATTATACTAATAATAGCACAAATGAAGTTTACTCTTAACTTAGGCATATATTATGATATTTGTGGAATATTACGAACCACAAAATTAGAGATTTTACGGCCTCTAAAGATAAATTACGCTCTCCAAAGAATTTTACAAGATGATAATTACATAGGCCAAAGGAAAACTCTTATTAGAAAGATGATTATAAAAAAAATCCACTGAATTTTTAGAGAGGGACCTTTGTTTCCGATTAGTAGGGTTTGGGAGAATCTGATCAGGTCATGACAACATCAGACCGACCTATAACCCTACATTTCTAAGAATGTCCGTGATGATACATATTTATGTGTAAACTCAACCATTGACTGCATGGAAACATAAAGGTAAAGCTTAGCATGTCAAGGCTCAAAATGTGCTCCGAGTGAATCAATCAAGTATCTAGACCTCCCATGAAACCCGACGATCTTTTTACCCGTTGATGGAAAAGAAAAGTACTTCCCAACCGCTTCACCGAATGGCCCAAAAGTTCGTTCATTGCTTTGAAATGTGAGGGAGCGAACAACAATATCCCCGCTAAAAGATCCAGAGTAACCAGAAAATGAAGTCAAGTACTCTCGAGGATAATTGAGTTTAATCTGCAAAAGTAGAAAGACAAACATATTTAATCCCAGCCCCACAACTGTAAAATCTTAAAGACCAGCATAAACAGAACCCTCCGTTTGATTACTTGTATTTGGTTAGACAAATATGGTAATAGCTTAATAGATAATTCCGCTGCATCTAGAGCATAAGACCTATTTTGGTCCACCACAATTGTAAAAAGAAAGGCAACTGCTTAAAAAATGGTTTGACAACACTTTGAGAATAGTTACTAGAATTAAGGAAAATTGTTCTCAGAATTAAGTCATAAAGTAAAAATACCTTTTAATATGTTTTTTTCCCCCTTTTTTGGAGGCAGTACTTTTCTGAATGTATGGAGTTCTTTCATCGTAAATGGAACCGAGGAAGGTTGGAAAACCAAAGAGAAGTCCCTGTTCTACGATGATATTACATCATGCCCCTACAATGACTCTCTCATTCAAGATAATTTGTCAATCTAAACTCAAAATCCACGGACTGTTCTCATATCTAACTTTCACCTCTACGCTCTATTTAAAATACTTGCTCATGTGCATAAACGTGACCTCCAAACCACTTAAAACCAAACCTTAGCAATGACACAGAAGCTCGACGTTCATAAGATTAAGTAAATGTCTAAAGTCCATACCTCGAGTGTTAGATGTCCTCCATCTCCACCATGTTTAGGGCCCTGAACCACAGACCCATTTTTGTCGTACTCGACAGTAATGGAGTCAATAGCCGATCCACCTTTTACAATTATTTTTCTCACACCCGTGCTATCTCCATCGTCCCATGGACTTCCCCCTTGTCCTCCAAATGGCCCAATGGATTTCAAGAGATGAAGATCAGAAATTGGTTCAGAGTAGACTCCCAGCGCATCAAGCTGGATGCCAGACCTTCCGTGAAAGCCAATTATCTTTCTGCACGTCAATGCACAACTAAAGAAGCTCCCTACTTCCTTGCCAAAGGGTCCATGCCTTCTTATATTGCTTTCGAACGTGAGTGATCGAATAATACCACGTCCCATATAGCCTGACACTGAGATCAAGAACTCACGAGGATAATCCAACTTAACCTGCATAATTAGCAATTTAATTGTCATGTTGATCTATATCAAAGATGATAGATAGACAGCAGTGGCCTAAGTCAACATCGCATCCACGTACAACCTAGAAGTTTAATCCTTAGACCCAAGAATTTCTTAAAACTAATGTATGGATACCTACTATTCTTACATCATACTTTTAGGGTTAATAATCGAAGAAATTTAAATGATCAAAAGATGACTTCAATCATTCAGTACATTTGGATGGTTTTCATTTCCCTTAAAGATGATTTCGCCAACCCACACTCTATCATTGTACATCATGTATACAGGTTTCTATCACTCACAGTTTACTTTGATAAAGCTTCTGAAGTTTATTAGAAAACTAACACTCGATCTAATGGTGGCGTAGGGTATTGGTAGGTGCCTAAGACTTTCACCGTACCTTACCACACCGCATAAAAACATTCCTTCTAGTGTAGATATTAATGTCAATAATATAAACTTTACCATTGTCATTTCGACACCTTCAATGCGCTTTACAGATAGAGGAATACATAAAGTGAACATTGTAAATAAGAAATTAAACGATTTCGATGAAATTGTTTGTTTGAAAATTTCTTGAAAAGATAATCCTAGGTTCTTTCCATCGGAACAATAGGGTTGTTATGCTTGTTACTGAACTTATCAAAGAAATGAAATATAACCAAGGTATATCTTATTTTTCTCAGAGGTTGGATTGATCATCAAAAGAAGGATAAGGCCAAAAATTAGGATACATTCTGGAAAATAAAACTTCCAATCAAAGAGAAGCAAATGGAAGGCTTTCCCAAAAGTTCTTGTAGAATCGATAAGGAGGTTTGTGCAAGCACGGGTGCGAGAGAGAAAGGATCAACCGTAATATGAATGGAAAATATGCAATGAACTCACCAAACGGATATCTCCGTTGCCGCTGTGACCATGCGTAGATGACCAAATCGACACACCATTACTGTCGTACTCAAAGGAGATGCAGCAAACAACATCTTCCAACATCATCTTTATTTTCTTTACACCATTAAATTTTCCATCATCCCAAGGGTCTCCACCTTGGCCTCCAAATGGTCCAAGACACTTGATGGGGTGTAGATGAGAGATTGGTTCGAAATATGCTCCAAGAGATTCAAGATGGGAACCAGAACTCCCATAAAATCCAATGATCTTTCCCCCAGTGGCTGGAAATGAAAACTTCTTTCCGGTTTCAAAGCCGAATGGTCCGTATGTTCTTTTATTGCTTTGAAACGTGAGTGAATGGATGATAGTAGAGCCAAAATCACTCGTAATATAGCCCGAAACTGAAGTTAGATACTCACTTAACCAGTCCAGATTTATCTGCAATAATCATTAGAATGTACAAAATAGTCAATGCAACAACTTGAAAAACAAAAACATTATGCATGATAGTAACTAGCGCATGACATGAGCGGAAAAAAGAGAGATGGTCTTGCCTAATTCACTATCATGTCATATATGTCACACAAAAAATATATACATCATTGTTTATGTTGTGTAATTTCGAGATAACTCACCATTTGAGTTTCAAAAAATAACTCAATATTCAAAGAAAGACATCCGAAAGGGACGGCTAATTATTCCAATTCGTCATTATGGAAACAACTCATGTACGCAAAGCAACATTCACAGGACACAGAAATCACCAATTTTCAAAAACAAATAAATCGGGATTGATGTTATATTTCCCGAATGAGCTATAATTACGGTGGTTCAACTTGGCCATGTTTTAAACGTTAGCGACTAATGATTTCTACTTGAGCATTATGTCTTCAGCACATGCCATTATAAGCTGCACGAATCAGAAATGAAAAGAGTAGCTTTTATCAAACACCCAGATCAACAGTTCATTACTCGAATAGCACCAGTACCTTGTTCGTTGTGCCTCCACCACCTGTACCATGTGCAAAAGAACGACCTTGCTCATAAGTAAAAGTAATCGACTCAATTGCTGAACCAGAAACAACATCAATTTGTCTGACATCTGTATGCTTGCCGTCGTCCCATAGGCCTTCACAATTCCTATTCCCAAATGGGCCTACAGCTTCAAAGGGATATGGACGAGAGATAGGTCCAAAATATGCTCCAATGGAATCAAGAGAACAGCCACACCTCCCAAAGAATCCGATGATCTTCCCAGGAACCGGTGGGAAACTGAAAAACTTCCCTCTCTTCTTGCCAAACGGACCATATGTTCTCTCATTGCTGTGGAAGGTAAGTGAGTGAATCATGATAGGATTTGAATCTTCTTTAATGTAGCCTGACACTGAAGTTAGGAACTCATTTGGATAAGCTAAGTTTACCTGCAGGCAGCAGCACAACATCACCTTCATCAAGAAACGAATCCTCCCAAAAAAACGGACTTTAATACTTCTGAGGACTTTAAAAATACTTGAAGAGGAGTTCACCACACTATATTGGAGACATCATAGCCCAAACGGAAACTTTCATATACCCAACAACAAGACAAGAATATAAAACCAACAAAACTCATATTTTTCCCACAAAGGTCCAGATTTCCAGAGATCGTGAAGCATTGTGGAACTACCCCGTTGGATCCTTTTAAGCAATTTACCTTTGATATGGACTCTTATATTCTAATGACCAAACAATAGCTCATATTTTGATAGGGAGTTACATAGACGTAAATATTTATAAATAGCCAAAGCCTGCAATGCACATATCTGAAAAGCCCAAATACATGCTCACCGACTCACCGTGCATATTTTGCCTTCTGAAGGTCCACCATGTCTTGGCGAGCGGACTAAGCACCCATTCTGATCATACTCAATAGTAAAGGACTCGATCACTTCTGATCTCACAACAACTACAGTTATTTTTCTAACATCAGTGTATGTTTTATCATTATAAGAACCCCCGCCAAGACCTCCACATGGCCCTACGGATTGAAAGGGAAGAACAGAGGAGAATGGTTCTAAAGGTAATCCAACTGAATCAAGATGAGGGTCTCTCACCAACTTCTCCAATATCTCATGCCACTGATTTTTTCTCTTCTTAGAAAGGAAGGAACCAAATCCTTTAAGAGCTAGTGGAAATCCACCCGTGTAGTGGACAAGCCTCTCTGACAACTCTTCATAGCCTTCTTTAGGGTGGTCTTTGCGGAAGGCATGGCGACTAAAGAGTTGGAGCGATTCTTTATGAGTCAATCCTGGGAGCATGTACTTGTCATCTACTTTGAGATCTTCCAGCAACTGCTCATCTCTTGTAGTTATCAAAATTCTACTCCCATGTTGGAACCATTCTTGATCTCCAGCACCGAAATGCTCAATTTGGTCCTTCTTAGTGATGTTATCAAGGACTAGAAGGATCCTTTTACGGCAGAGCTTAGTTTTTATCTCATTGATGTTGCTGTTAAGATCAAACATTTCTAGACCTTGTAACTTCAGAACATCGTGGAGAAGTTTCTTCTGAAGAAGCAAAAGAGTATCTTGGTTTGCACCTCCGACATTTTCGAGTAAGCTAACACCTTCAAATTCCCTACAAACACGATCGCAGACAACTTTGGCCACCGTTGTCTTACCAATTCCGTTCATTCCCCATATTCCAACAACACGAACATCATCCTCTGACCCAATTTCCAGCGACGATATCACGTCCTCTACAAAGGAATCTAACCCAATAGCATTTTTGACAAAATAGGGGGAGATTGATCTAGGACTGATCCTGATGAGATTTCCTACGATTTGGTCGATGAAGTTTGATTGATCCCTGCAGTTACATGGGAAGAACAAGTCCAATATGAGTAAATATAGAATAGAGAGGCTATCAGCAGATGCGTGGTAAACCCATGAACTAAACTCAATCAACAGCATATTTCAAATCGACCACCAATCTAAGCTTTTTCGGGAGTGAACTTATTAAATGCATTACCCATTAGCGTCATTATTCAAATGCCATCCTGACAAATTACCAGCTTCTTTAAGCGCATCCCTCCACTTCTGCACCAATAAATCATCCTGGTGGGTGGCCAAACACCTTTCGAAACCAACCCCGAATCGCCCGCTCTGTTTCCGGACGTCCCCTGGCTCAACATCATAGAAAATGGGCAGAACCACATGACCCTGATGATCTCTGAAACTCCTGTTGCACTTCAGGATCTCCACCAGCTCGTTCAAGCACCACCGCGAGTCGGCATAGTTGGTGGTGAACACGACGAGGGCAACCCTAGAGTGGCGAATCGCGTCGAGCAGCTTGGGCTCGATGGAAATCCCAGTCTCCACTTTGTCATTGTCCCTGAAATAGTAGATCCCCGCCTGCCTCAGCGCGTGGAAGAGGTGGGCCGCGAAGGTCTTCCTTATGTCCTCGCCTCTGAAGCTCACGAACACGTCATACTTCCATTGGTGGATCGAAGCAGAAGACGAAATGCGTCGCTCGATCTCTTCGGTTGCCATCAGCACAATCCGTGATTGAGCGAGAGACTGCGGAAAGGGTTGCAACTCTTCCTCGCAGGTAAGGTGTATATGTAAAGAGGAGGCGCAAGTTGCCAATGAGAAAAGGGGATGAACAAAAGCTCCGCCATCAGGATAGACTGCTTATTCAATTGAATGTTCAGTTCAGGCAAGTTGCGGAGTGGGGGTCGCTTTGGTTCAAACAAGCTGAAGAAGCAACTTGGGGCGTGCATGATAACATTTCTACTCCCGGGCAAAATTTCTGGCCAGAAATTGAAAAATCAATTTCTTCTCCAGGGATGATTTTTTGATTTGAGAAAGGCGTTTGATAACAGTATGAAATTTCTATTCCCGGAATAGAAATTCGTTTGTTAAAGTGTAAAAATTCTTTCTCCCGGGACAAAAAATTCGTTTGAGAAAAACTATAATTTTTTTGTCAATTTTCCACGATAGATTTGAAGAGTTATATAATTTTTGTTACAAAAAGTGGTTGAATTTCTTGGATTGGAGAATGGTGTGAGGTGTTCAAGTTTATTGTAAAGGCGGAGACAAAGAAAGATGATCCTTTCCTTTACCTCTCCTTGTATGATCATCATGAGCTGTTCCTTGTATGATCATAATGAGACAAAGAAAAATTATTTCCTTTACCACCGTAAAAATCATCATGAGTTAATTCTGTCCTAATATAACTTGCTTGCTTTGTAGTTCTTTCGCTAGAGGAAAACCAAACGCGATGTTCAGCGTCAACTTGCTTGTTTTTGTCGAACATGTGGGAAAACATAGATCATTGAATCATTGGAAACCTCAAATATCATATTACAACAATGAAAATTTGAAATTCTCGAATATAACTAACAAAGTACATTATGAATATTAAAAAAACAAAGTCATGGAATCTCGGCCATATGACGATCCCTCGCCATTTTGTTGGCAATAGTTTTCCTAAGCACGTTCATCTCGACTCCTTCCTCGGTCGACGTATCATCCATAGTGTCATTGTCTGATGGTTCATATGGATGCTCTGGATCTCCAAAAAGCTCAAAGTTCTTATCTCTTTTGTCTTCATCACGTATATAGTTATGAATAGTACAACATGCAATGACTATATGTGCTTGCTTCTTAATTGCAAATGAAGGCATATGTCTCAAAATGAAGAAGCGATTTTTGAGTACTGCAAATGATCTCTCAATAATGTTCCTTAGTGAAGAATGTTTATGGTTGAACAATTCTCTAGCCGTTCTTGGTTGCCTATCACCACCTCTATAGTCCTTCAGATGATATCGCTCACCTTTAAAAGGAGTTAGAAATCCCGGAGCAGATGCATAACCAGAGTCTACCACGTAATATTTTCCTACAAGACAATTTATGAATTGGTCATGATATTCAACTAACATTAGCTGAATTATTTTCCTATAAGAAAATTTAATCGTCAATAACATTACTTTTTTTTCATTAAACACATAAGTACCTGGCGGTGGTCGAGGAAATTGCAAGCGAGGATTTGCCATTGCTGCTGAGAGCACCCGACAATCATTAGCCGATCCTTCCCAACCAGCATATACAAATGTAAATCTCATATCAAATGAACAAATACACAGCACGTTTTGAGTGGTAGTTCCTTTTCTGCCTCTAAAAGGGATTTGCTTTGATACAGGTACGGAAGCATGAACATGAGTACCATCAATAGCCCCCACGCAGCCCTGTCATTTAAAAAGTAACTATTTCATAAGTTCATCAATAAAAATAACAACAACAATGTAAAGGAATATATGAGTAGTGTCATACAAGTTTATTCTACCTTAAAGTAAGGTTCAAGCTTAGGATTTATGAGAATCTCCTCTGGAACAACATCAAAAGAAGGCGGTGTGATAATCTCTTGTCCCAACTTGAGAACTGCTTTCAACACTAAATTGAAGTATTTGCTGATAGTTTGTCCTGAATGTTGGAATCTCTCACACAAAACTCTATTGGTGTTCTTGTGACAAATCATTGATAAAAAAATCCCAACTTGTTCATCAACTCTAATATATCGACTATCTTCCAACCAACCTCTTGCCTTCAACAAATCACACAAGTTGATAAAGACATGTCTCTGCATTCTAAATGCTTCATACACCCTATCTGAATGTCCATAAAGAATTTCTCTCATCCATTCAGGTCCTGATAATATACTGTCCCTAATAGATTCTCTTGTACGCATAGACATATCTATCGTAGCAATAAACCACCATGCTATTAATATTTCAAAATCAAGCTCAGTAAAGTCATATTCAACTGATTCAACTGACGCCACCTGACTATTATTCTCACTACTTTGACCGTCTTCCATATTACCTATACAACACATGAAAGAAGAATATAAGAACAACAAACAAAGCACGAGTCTCATAATCATATAAAATTGCCACAGTAACAATGTGGTCATAATTTATAGTTTAAAGGAAACATCATTGGTCATGAAATTTAAACAAACAGCAGTTCATAACAATACACATTGCCATCTATTTAAAGAGACTCAATAAGACAAAGTCTCAGTTCCGGGGGGGATAAGATGAAAGCCTCCCTCCATATGGCATTCCGGCATGCATGGTTCACAGCTTTGCTATAAAGATTCGGATTCATGCCAGGCATCTCTTTTAAAACGCCAATAACAACTGCTATGGAGTATGGGTCACTAGGTGATGAGCCACGTGAAGTCACAGAGCTACTTGTAAGTAGGTCCGCCCTCAACTTCATTACATCCCGAATGGCTTCACAGGTATCACTAACACTGCATGAGTTGCTCTTTCTTCTCTTGGCATTTGGAGTCCTATTCAAGTTATGCTTCTCACGCACTGGGGTAGGCTCAGGTTCATTGATTTCTTCAGCTTGTCTCACGTTGCTAAAGGCTCCAGCACTGAGAGGGCTTTCATTATAGTTGTCATAGAAACCAGCTTGCTCCAAATCAGCAAAGTCGAAGTTACCAGTGTTGTCATTGACACCTTCATTGACACCTTCATTGACACCTCCATCTGATTCCGCATCTTCTTTATTTCCAGCTGTAAAATCCCCAGTAGCACATGTATCACCAAACACGATGCATAGTTCACGATACTGAGGAAACCCATCAACCCTGAATTTAGCCCATTCTTTATTTTCCTGTGAATAAAAAAAAATATGTTAGTACATTTATAAAAGTCACATCCACATATGAACAAACGGACCCAAGTAAAGTGATACCTGAATGTGAGAATCCCATATACTTGGATCCTCCACAAGAACTGTGTTTTTGATTTCATCCCACCCAAATCCAGACTGTCCAAGTAGCTTTTTGAAACTACTAAATTGCGTCTTCAGTTTGTTTACCTTGTTCTTCAATTGAACAACATTGTATTCTAGCCCTGTCTTTTTGACAAATTCGGAATGAATGTTATTCCATCCTGTTTTGTTGTAGGTAGTTGTGGTCCTATTACCCTTTTTTACCTCTTCAACCAATAAACTTACAAAAATATTGGTTAAAGGCTCGGTCCACTTTGCCACAAATGTCCCTTTATGAGATGCCATCAAACCTTAATAGGTTGAGTATCAAATAAGCAATATCATTAACACATGATGGGCAAAGAATGCAGTAAAGCAAATAGGAAAAAAATTGTACCTTAGAAACCTAAAACATAACCAAGACCTATGAATCTATAAACTAGAATTGAAGATAACATGTCGAACATAGCAAGCCATATATGGCTTACATCCATTTACCTGCTCACTAGTGCTTATACTTTTATGGTCAGGAGAAGATGGCTTCAAATATCACCTTTCTGTACCTGCAAAGTGATAACCAAACCCAGATGTAAAGAGCCTAGAGCATGAACTGTGAAAGAACATAAAACCCTACAGGGCACCGAGATCAGATTGAGGACTCTATGTCATGAGCTTCATTCAGCCAACTACAAATAGGGGAGGGACGCAAGAGGCAAACAGAATATATGCAAAGCACATATGAGGTCAAATGTTTCAAAGATCCAAACGATTTGCAAACAGGACACTCCATGGGCTAAATTCACAGTTAGTCACAGTTAGTCTGGCAGAATCCATGGGACGACAAAGAACTGTAAACTACATTGCGAACCAATAAATGTATTGAACAAATCAAGATGTAGCCTCAGCATCATAACATTGTTTCTATAAATAGATAAAAAAAAAACAAGCAGCATCCTTAATGCCCCCACATTCAATACAACCGTCCTCCACAGCATGCAGCATTCACACCCACACGAACAATAAAGAAAAGCAGAACAATTCCCACCTTTCCAAGCTCCATCTCAAACGCCCACACACACAAAAAAAAAAAAAAAAACAGCAGCAGCAAGAAAGCAAGGATCTTTGACCGCCAGGACCAAAGCCACGGCGCCGCAACAACACCGCCGAAAACAAAGCCGACCCAGACAAGTCCAGCCAAATGCCGCGCCCCCGGCGTCGCAAATGCGGCAGCAATGTCCGCGCATTCTCTCAATCCAATCGCGCGCGCGAGAACCCCGCGCACGCCGGGCGGGCGGGCACCGGGACCAGATCACAAAAGCCAATCGAGGCCGCGACGACTTCCCCCCCCCCGAATTCGCGCGCGCGAGGGCCCGAGGAAGAGCACGGAGGCCCGGACCAGCGGCGGGGGGGACGCACCGAAACGCGAAACGAACCGGATCTGAGCCGAGCGACGCGTCAGGCGCGCGCCCCGTCCCACAAACCGAACACGCGGGCGCACCAGAGCAAAAGAAAGCGAGGCCGCACGCGGCGGCGGCGGAATTCCGCCGGGACGCACCTGAGCAGGCGAGGCGCGAAAATCTCTAGGGTTCTTCGCTCCGCGCGAATCGAGCCCGAACCGGAACCCGGGGGCCATGCAAGCGCCAGCCGCAGCGCAGCATAACGGCCAGCTCATCTCAGGCCAAGATCAGAATCGCCGACGCAACCCAACCAGAGATCCCACGCCACTCGCAAACCACAAGGAAGCGCGGGAAGAAGTTACCGAAAACAAAAGCCAGAACCTCGAGAACGAAGAGCAATCGCGGGAAGAAGTTACCTTCGATGGCTCCGAGAGAGGGAGGGAGGGAGGGAGGGAGAAGGAGCGGCGACTGGCGAAGGAAAATGGAGGCGGGAGGACTCGAGGGGCGAGACGGCGTGGGAGAGAGAACAGTCGGGCGTGGGAGAGAGCAGGAGAGAGAAAAGTTATTTCTGCTAGAATAGAAAAGTAGATATTTCTAACTTCTCATTCTGGCTTCAAATTTCTCCCGGGAATAAAAAACTATGCCAGGAATAGAAATATAAATAAATGTTATCATGCAGATTTCTACTCCAAACCTACTCCCGGGAGTAGAAAAATAGAAAAATAGTTAGCTGGGAGTGTTATCATGCACCCCCTTGCTCGCTCGAGGACAATTTGGTTTGAATTCGTCAACTTAAGCTTTGTATCACGTGACAGAAGAGGCTTCGTAGCACGTGCGTTGGTGGGAGAAGCTGCCTTGAATCAGTTAATTTGTGAAGACGTGGATGGAATCATTGTACATGTGTTTTCTTTCTTTTTTTTCTGTCTTGAAAGCAAGGCATGGGAGGCAGAGACAGAGATAAGAAATGATTAGTTGATGGAAAAAAAAATCAACAGGTATCATATTATTAAATGATCAAATGTAGTAGGTACGATTGTCTCGTATATATATTTACTTTATACTTATTCAATATCATGTATGTCCTATTTTATTAACGTGAATGTATCATGCCCCATTTTTCTTTTTAATTTGACGCCACTATTTTATCATTTTTTTAAGAAATCATCATTCCTTGTCGAGTAAAATTTACTCCAACATTGTGTTTTACTACATCTTGTATGTGCTTGAACAAAAGTAATTTTATGTTATAATATTGATTCATGTTGATAGTTATCTATATTCTCTCACATAACATAACGCATATAGTATAATCCATTATACATTAATCGATTCTTTTTCCTTGATATGTCGTTTCACATAGCATCGGTTTTGTTTTGCTACAAATTCTATTACAATCCCAAAATCAATTTTCATCTAATTTGTATTTTTTTTATTTCCACCACATGAAATGACATGCCTAATAAGTCAATTTTACTTATGTTTACGAGCATTATTGGTTTCTCATTCTCAGGGAGTTTACTTTCGCAACTTATTACTAGATATAAATGATACTTATGATTTGATTTTTATAGAATAATATTCTCTTAAATTTTCTTGAGAAAAAAAAGAAAATTTTTCTCTCTATCACTTGAAAGAACTTCAACTAGCATTTTTTTTTAACATGGGTGTTGTTAAAAAAGATCCGCGATATTTTTCTCCAACTAGCATTTTTTTTTTGCCAGATGATCTCCAACTAGCTTGCTTGATTGTTAGCCGTCCTCGTGTCTATTTTCTGTCCCTCACTTCTGGAAAAAAGAAAAATTAAACTCAACTTGATCATGCAGGTAACCTTGTCAGACAATAATTTTACCATTGGCGGGATGCATTTCGTTGACCAAAAAGTCAGTCAACTTAATTAGAGACGTGTTCATGGATGCTTTAAGGGAATCTGGACCCAGCAACTTGTATTTATTTGAGGTCGGCAAAAGAAAGATTGAATGGTGTGTCTACCGAAGATCGTACGTTCAACTTGGTAAAATGCAGAATCAAATATAGAAAAACATGCATGAAAAATCGACAGAACTAAAACCAGAGCTGCAGAAAAGATGTTGACAATTGACTGTTGACTTTTAGGTAGGCGCCCGACGGATTTGGTGGACAACTCGACTCCTTTTAATATTTCTTTCTAGTTAGTTCTTGTCCATCCCTCCCTCCCATAGCATAGAAAAACTTGTCTAGATTTGCATCCACGGACTTGGCCTATCATGCATTGTTTATATGAATCTTATATTTAGGGCCCACATGAGACCCAATCGTCAGGTCTAGCTCCCGAAGCATTCTACAATAAAAACATACATCTTTTTAAAGGGAGAAATAACTACACCATATATGTTCATGTTTACACTCAACTTTTTCGCGCACAAATCTTAAAGTAGGTTACTCTAACTATGGAACTTGATATAAAAGGAAAAGACCAAATACCTATTGACAATTAAAATTTTCCTATGGATGCATCATACATTTCACATTTTCAAAGCATATTTTTTCTTTCTACCACATAAAATGTCTTGCCTAATAAGTCAATTTTACTTATGTTTACAAGCATAATTATTTTCTCATTCTCATGAAGTTTACTTTTACAACTTATTACTAGATATAAATGATACTTATGATTTAATTTTTCTTGAATACTTTTTCTCTTAAAGTTTTCTTGAGAGAAAAGAAAAGATTTCTCCCCATTCTTGAGAGGAAAAGAAAAAGATTTCTCCCTATCACATGATTGTAGTACATGTTTTTTACTATGTATATAAAATATCATGAGATTTCTCCCTAACGGAAGGGCTTTTGTACCAATTTGATAATATTTAGACTTTATTGCACTTTTAAAAAGCACTAGAACTTGATTGCACTTTTCAACAAAGTTTTAGGATTACTGGTATACTTATGAAAAACTTAAGGAAAGAAATTTAAATAATCAAAAAGATATCGAATGGCTTTGATTTCCCTCTTAGATGCTTTCCACACCCCATACATTGTCATTGTACATTATGTATACGGGTCAAGAAATGTTAACGCAACAAGCCCGAGAAGCAAAAATGATAGATGACAATGACTATTGTATGATCCACTCTCTTGATGATTGTGATGATGATGCATGATGTGGAAAATAGTAGATTATCTTGCCTACTTCAACATCATATCAACATATATTAGATGAAAAAAAAAAGACAATCCGCGAGCTTTTATTTTGCGAAAATCGACAATTTGAAAAAATATGTTTCTAAAATTGATTGAGGGTATCGCTTACAAAAATTATTTAACTAAAATATTTTTTTATCATCAATGAAAATATTTAGAAATAGATTGCTATTGATAATGAAAATCTGTCGACTGATTGTTATAAGCGATACAAACAATTATTCTTATGGCCATGTTTTCCATATCATTAATATGCCCTGAAACAAACGCACGACTGTTGCAAACAGTATGTCTTGGGCGAGTCTTTGTTAGTGCTCTTTGTCAGGGAAAAAACTCGTTGTTGGAACAACTATGCCCAGAGAGAATCACTAGATTTGGTCCTACGGATCAAAATCTATCTGCGGAAAGTCCATAGATGGAGAACAGTTGATTCACTCTCCCTGATTCACCGTTTTAAAATGCAAAACTAAAAAATTGTTCGATTTATGACGAATTTTTTTAAACAAATCTTTTTTTCTATAAAAACTTGCTTCCTGTCGTTGGAGATTTGATTCACTATAATAAAAGCTTCAACAAGCTTTATTCTTAGAAGATACATCAAACTGACCTATTCACATCCCTAGATTTCTAATAATATCCGTGATGATACATACTTACGCGTAAACTCAAACATCGGCTACATGGTGCACATAAAGGTAGAGCTTAGCATGTCAAGGCTCAAAATGTGCTCCAAGTGAATCAACCCACGATCCAGACCTCCCATGAAACCCGACAATCTTTTTGTTGGTTGATGGAAAAGAAAAGTACTTCCCAATCTCTGTACCAAATGGCCCAAAAGTTCTTTCATTGCTCTAAAATGTGAGGGAGCGAACAACAATAGCCCCATGATAAAATCCAGAGCGACCGGAAAATGAAGTCAAGTATTCTTGAGGATAATCGAGTTAAATTTGTAAAATTAGAAAGGCAAACATATTTAATCCCAACCCCCCAACTATAGAATCTCAAAAGTCAGCATAAACAAAACACTCCGGTTGATAAGTTGTACTTGGTTAAACAAACAATGTAATAGCTAAATAGATAATTCCCCTGCATCTAGAGCATAAGATCTATTTTGGTCCGCTACAGTTATAAAATCATTCATCTATAAAATGAAAGGCAATTGCTTAAAAAATGCTCAGGCAACTCTTTGAGAACAACTACTAAAAGGGATAAGTGTATTGGAAGTCTTAAAACTTATCACAAAAGTGCAATTAAGTCCTAAAACTTTTAAAAAGTGAAATTAAGTTCTAAAACTTATCTCGAAAGTACAATTGAGTCCTAAAACTTTCAAAAAGTACAATCAAGTCCTAAAACTTGTCAAATTTATTCAATCAAGTCCTTTCATTTGCTATACTTTTTGAAAATTTTAGGACTCAATTGTACTTTCGTGACAAATTTTAGGATTTGATTGTACTTTTTGAAAGTTTTAGGACTCAATTATACTTTCGGGATAAGTTTTAAGATTTTCAGTGCACTTATCCTATTACTAAAATTAAGGAAAATTGTTCTCGGACTTAAAATCATAAAGTAAAGATACCTTATTATATTCTTTTTTTTTCCTTTTTCGGAGGCAGTACTTTTCTGAATGTATTAAGTGCTTTCATCATAAATGAAACTGAGGAAGGTTGGAAAACCAAAGAGAAGTCCCTGTTCTATTGATGATATTACATCATGCCCTGACAATGACTCTCTCAGTGGATAATTCTCATTCCATATCATTTGCCAATCTAAACTCGATATCTATGGACTGTTCTCATAACTTTCACCCCTACGCTCTATTTAGAATACTGTCACGCTCTTATGCATAAACGTGACCTCTAAACCACTTAAAACCAAACCTTAGCAACAACACAGGAGTTGCATGCTCATAAGATTAAGTAGGTGTCAAAGGGCCACACCTTGAGTGTTAGATGTCCTCCATCTCCACCATGTTTAGGGCCCTGAACCACAGACCCATTCCTGTCGTACTCAACAGTAATGGAGTCAATAGCTGATCCACCTTTTACAATTATTTTTCTCACACCCGTGCTATCTCCATCGTCCCATGGACTGCCACCTTGTCCTCCAAATGGCCCAAGGGATTTCAAGAGATGAAGATCAGAAATTGGTTCAGAGTAGACTTCTAGCGCATCAAGTTGGACGCCAGACCTTCCGTGAAAGTCAATTATCTTGCTGCATGTCAATGCACAGCTAAAAAAGCTTCCTTCCACCTTACCAAAGGGTCCATGCCTTCTTATATTGCTTTCGAACGTGAGTGATTGAAAAACAGAATTATCATGTCTGATATAACCTGACATGGAGGTCAAGAACTCACGAGGGTAGTCCAAGTTAACCCGCAGAATTAGCAATTTAACTGTCATATTGATCTATATCAATTCTTAGACCCAAGAATTTCTTAAAACTAATGTATGAATGGACTATGTTAAATGGCATCATTTCGTCCATGATGGGATGTGGGTATGGGAAGTTACTTTTTGAAAGGGTGTGAGTTATCTTCTGAGGGAAGTTATAAAATAGCTTCCTCAAGAGAGAGGAGATAAATCACACACATACGTACAGAAAAGAATATACGTTTCCTCTCTATCAATATAACACTCATAAAGGGTTCCATTGTTACTTTGAGAAAACGATCAACATTAACACTGTGAAATAATAATATTTTCTTCGTGATTATATTTGGACCATTGTGAAATTGTATATTCATCCATTACGTGCAGGTGATTCAATCTACATTCCTGGTACTACAAAAAAACATGGATTTTGCAACGGAAATTTGCGACGGAGAATTTTTCGTCGCAAATTTGCGACGAAATCTGTGACGGATTTTTTTTTCCGTCGCAAATTAGCGACGAAAAATTTTCGTCGCTAATTTGCGACGGAAAAAAATCCGTCGAAATTTGCAACGGAAAAAAAGAATCCGTCGCAAATTTGCGACGGACAAAAAATCCATCGCAAATTTGAGATGAAAAAAAAAACCCGTCGCAAATTTGCTACGGAAAAAAATCCGTCGCAATTTGCGACGGAAAAAAGAATCCAAATTTGCGACGAGAAAAAAATCCGTCGCAAATTTGCGACGGGTTCCCGTCGCAAATTTGAGACGGATTCTTTTTTTCCGTCACAAATTCGTCTCAAATTTGCGACTGAAAAAAATCCGTTGCAATTTACGACGGAAAAAAAGAATCTGCGACGGAAAAAAATCCGTCGTAAATTTGCGACGAAAAAAAAGAATCCGTCGCAAATTTGCGATGGAAAAAAATTCGTCGCAATTTGCAATGAAAAAAAAGAATCCGTCGCAAATTTGCGACGGAAAAAAAAAATCCGTCGCAAACTCCCCGCCAATCTCTCAAATCTGCCCGCCCTCACCTCAGTTTTTCTCTCTTTCTCTGCTATTCCTCAGAAACCCCCCCTTCGCCAAACACCTCTCCGTCGCTCCCTCCTCCCCTCCGCCAGCCATGATGGCCACCCTCACCGCCGCCGCCATTGCCTCCTCCTCCATCGCCATACGCCCGTTCTATGCCCACCAGCCCTCCCTCGCCTCGCCCATGGCTGCCGCTCGACCTCGCCCATGGTTGCTCGACCTCGCCGTCGCCCAGATCTAGGCGATGGCGAGGGCAAGCGGTGGCCATGGGCGAGGCCGGGATTCGGTGCTTCGTTGCCGAGGGCCGCCGGCGGGGGGACTGGTTGATTGCGTGGTGGTCAGGGACAGGATCGGCGGGCTCTGCATCATTGTGCGAAGCCCGTTCTTCGAGATCGCGTTCGCAGAGAGCGAGAGCAGGGCGAGGCTCGAATCGGCGTGAGTTCTTTCTTGGGTGTTCTTCCTTTTTTTTTGGGGGGGAAAAGGAAGAAAATGGAGAGGAGGACGCTAGTGAGGAAGCCTCACACTTCGACTTCAGATCTGCTCACGTGGTCGGAGACTCCGCCTCCCCACAATTCGGTCGCGCCCGGTTCGGCTTCCTCTCGCTCCAATGCTCGCTCTCACCAGGTGCGGCGTTCGCTATCACCTTCCGCCTTTTGTTTTTTGTTTTTATCTTCTTGGGCTTTCCTTTTTTAGCGGGTTGTTCTGGGGGATGATGCTGTTAGCCTTCGGATGGGATCAACAAGGTGGTGTTTGGAGGTCAAGTGACTGCAGAGAAATCTAAGAATTTGAACAAATGGTTAGATCTGCTCTTCTTGGTTTTTTGCCCCTCTCCCTGTTTGTTGATGACGTTTTGTGTTTTTTCCCTTAATGCAATGTTTCATTTGGCGGAATGGGTCGCCACCGTTTTACCTATTTGTCCGCATTATCTCCATGTTCTCCAATGCTTTGGATTTTCTTTCTTTAGAAATTATGGTTGGATTGTGTAATATAGGTTCAATGTGGATGTGTAGTGATCGATCTGCGGGGAATGAGGGTAGAAACTTTGAATCCAACATGATAATCTTTACCACCTTCATTTAAATTACAAAAGAAGGGAAATCTTTTTGGGGGTGGCTATTGATGGAGTAATCTTGGTCAATTGGGTGGATCTTAGAACTTCAGATGCCTTGGTAGGTCGAGCTTGCTCATCTTCCTTGGCCTTAGAAGTCTGGTTGGCCTCTTGAGCTTGATTCTATTGCAAGCCATCATGTCTAATTAAGATAGTCTAGTCATTCCCCTTCCATTCAATGGCTCTTCAATTAATAGTAATTAGATGGACAGCGTAAGTTCCTTAGATGTCTAGATTTGAGAAGTAAACATTTCTTTGGCGACTATCATATGGGGCTCCTTCAATGTCTGCTGAACTTCTGCGGTCATGAAAATGCCGATTTGATCATCCCATTGACAATCTACCGAACTCTGATGTAGATACAATTGTAATAGGTGCTTAGCTGATGTGAACTTATTTTTGATGTATTTTCAATTTGCGTATGTGAAATATGTTATTGACATGTGAAAGCTCTAGTCCATGTAAGAGTAGGTTGTTCTTAGTCCATTCATGGAAAGGAGATGGCATTTTGCTGAGGATTGGTAAGTCACAAATAGTGCATGTAACATCCTGAATTTTGACCCGTTATCGGGACCAATAAAGTGTATATTGATTCTCGTGTAATTTTAGTAAGTCTCGCCCGGAATTAATCAATCACGGGATACTAACCAAATGGGAAAGGCTAAATAGGATCAGGTACGTGGACCGAGAACCCAATCGTGATAGGGCGCCGATTTCAACGAACGTTGAGGAAATATTTTGAACCATTATAGGCCGATCTCAGGAAAAGGACAGGTTGATATTGTCAGCAACGCACGATCGGATCGCGAGTGATTTCGCATGACCGAAAGTGCGCCTGACAAAGGAAACCTGATTCTAATCCAAACGATCGTGACCTCAGGTGCTAGTGATAATTCCTCTCGTTCTCTCGATATTGAGACCCTCACAATTTGGACAATCTTAGGTCGATACGCGTAACGCCTAAACAGCCGCCTATTAGTGAGAGACCCTAAAACGACAAATCGAGTAAATTAGATCGCGATATTGGACCCGGACTTGATATCAAAATCTCAAGGATAATTACGACTATTTCGCAAGACGGACGTTATTTTGGAGTAGCCAATTATGGTTGGATTGAATGCGGTGGAAAACTGGAGTTTTGACAGAATTTGAGAAAAAGGACAATTTTGCTCCTGTGGACACCGGGGCCGAATTCGGAGGCCGTTTCAAGTTATTTTTCGCGGCCAAGGTCATTTTAGGGTAGCCAAGCTCATTTGGAGTGATTCTGGACAAAAAGTGGAATTTCGACAAAAATTGGAAAATAATATTATTTTATTCCCGAAAACTTCGCAGTCGATTTTCGAGGGCTTAGAAAGTGAATTTCGCGATTCCGACTCTGGATTAGGTCTCACATGAATATTTAGGACCGGTAGGAGCGAAAATTGGAATTTCGGTTCGGGACGGAAAAATGACGGAAATGCCCCTAGGCCATTTTTGATTAATTCCGAATTTTGGGGCAATTTTGGGATTTAACCAAGGTTGGTTAAGGTTAACTAGGGTGGGTTAACCATGGTTAAGGACAAATGACCATTTTACCCTTGCATTATTGGATTAGAAGTGATTTGAGCCCTTGGATGAAGGGCATTTTGGTCCAAAGCCCTTAGATCTTGACATGTGGGCCTTCGGGTCGGGCCTTCGGGTCGATTTAATTGTGATGACCATTGGGTCATGGCCTTCGGATCGATTTATACAACTGTGGGCCTTCGGGTCGGGCCTTCGGGTCGAATGATTTATGACCATTGCGTCATGACCTTCGGGTCGATTTAACTGTGGATGACCATTGGGTCATGGCCTTCGGGTCGATTTATACAACTGTAGGCCTTCGGGTCGGGCCTTCGGGTCGATTTAATTGTGATGACCATTGGGTCATGGCTTTCCGATCGATTTATACAACTGTGGGCCTTCGGGTCGGGCTTTCGGGTCGAATGATTTATGACCATTGTGTCATGACCTTCGGGTCGATTTAACTGTGGATGACCATTGGGTCATGGCCTTCGGGTCGATTTATACAACTGTGGGCCTTCGGGTCGGGCCTTCGGGTCGAATGATTTATGACCATTGCATCATGGCCTTCGGGTCGATTTAACTGTGGATGACCATTGGGTCATGGCCTTCGGGTCGATTTATACAACTGTGGGCCTTCGGGTCGGGCCTTCGGGTCGATTAAACTATTGATGACCTCTGCGTCATGGCCTGTGGGTCGATACCTTGTTTATGGATTATATTGATACTGAAAGCCTAACCTGCAGAACTGGAGAATGAAATTAGGGCTGAGAGCCTGAGTTATGTTGATATGAATTAATTGCTGGTTCAATGATTTATGCCCTTTTTATTATCTCTGGAGGTGCACGTTAGCCTAGTTTAAGAAATAGGGATTTTACTTGCTGAGTTTATCTCACGGTTGTGGTAAAACCGATTTTCAGACCCCCGTCCATAGAATGCCGAGGAAGGCCCCTCTTTTTGGATTTCCACATCGGATTCAGCGGGATGTTAGTGTTCATCCATGTGGAGACGGGTCAGCGTACGTCAGATATCTTTCTGTTGTACATGTAGACGTGGGAGAGGCTTACAGCGAGACTCAGGAGTATGTAGCTTGGTGTTATAGGGGAGCTGATGGAGTAACTGGATCTCCGCTCAGGACTTTCGATGTTCCGATAGACGTAAATGGCGTTATGATTCCCCAGATGGTGAGTGGGGAAATCTCTGATCCTCCGGCCTCCCTTAGTGTGAGCAGCGTAGGCGATACCGTGGATGGACCAATAGCCATGGATGAGGAGCAAGGAGAACAGCAAGTGATAGCTGTCGATGCTAACCTCGAGGAAGATGAAGAGTTAAATCTGGAAGTGGTAGGAGAGAACGCTGAGCCAGCTGGGGAAGTGGAAGAAGTTGGATCGGATGAGGAAGTGAGATCGGAGGAAGACTCTTCGAAGGAATCTGCAGCACCGTCTGATCCAGGCTGGGAGCCTTAGAGTAGATTCCCGTGTTAGGAGTCAAATCTAACCCTCTTTTTGGATTGTAACCCCCTCCCAGATAGTAAGCTGATAACCCTAGGCCACCGATCCTTTTTTGTTTAGTGGCCTCTTGATGTATTCTTTTTGGTTGTAAATAAATAGTTTGTATAAGTTTTTAAAAGGGTGCATATATGTTAGTATTTCTTTAGCATATTAATGTCTACTACTATTCATGGTTATATTTGCATGTCTGGGTGTATATATATATATATATACGTTGTTTCCGCATGTGACGTGCATTTGCTCTGATTCGGGTTTCGGGTCGGTGACGCAGTCCTGGGAGCGTCGCACCTCAAGTCGACCTACGTGCGGATGTTCAGCCTTCGTGGGGTACGAGGCGTGACAGTGCATCGTCAACATCCTTCTAAAAAGTGCTGCAATAGAAACAATTGTTTGTTGCTAGATTAGGAAAAGGTTCAATCCATGAATAACATGTACATACAGAAAAGTCATTACATATACAATTACAAATACATGCACTCAAAAACATGTCCATCTAAAAAGCCAGTTAATTGGCTATCTATCTATCTTTTTTCGTACACATATAGAATGGGGATGAATATTTGGCAGAAATGCACATGCACCCACACAAAGGCGCACAAGCATGCATGTTTGGTTGTGGGCATGCTCTCATACACACGTGATCTTTTTATATCCTCCTTGTCAAGAGAGTTACATAAGCTTTCATAATGCCTTTGCACTTGGACTCCGCTTATTGTGGCTTTTTCCTTGTCTTCTTCTTCATAGAATAGTGCTTTTGTAATCTTCTAAGAAGTCTTGTTCTACCTACAAGTTGAAAGAAATCACCGGAAGCACCGCGACAGGGCCCCCGACGTGGTCGTCACCTAGGCCAGGGACCGCGTCAAAGAGTTTTATATGTTTGAGATTATTGGTATAGACGGAGCAGCATCAAAGAGTTGCAGAAGATGCTTCACAGATGTAACGAGCAGCTCCGACAGTTTAGTCATGTAAACAAGAAAGCACTTGATCAGTACGTGAACATCACAGAGCAAAGGAAGTGAGCATCTCACATGGACCGTGTCTGTAGTTTTGTTCAGTATTTATATGATGGAGATTGTCGCTAAAAGCCGGATATTCTTTTTTGATTCATTTATGTCGTCATTGTTTATTGTGCAAGATTAGTTATTATGCAAGATTATTTATTCTCTCATTATGTGTACTATAAAGAAAAATATTTATGTCATTCTTGTGGAAAATTTAGATGAATGTGTTTCATTTTCATATTATTATAATATTTTGATGTTATTAAGTGCTTAATCAATGTTAAATATAAATTTCAGAAATTAATTTTGCTTTTAATTAAGTTTAAAATCGAAAAATAAAATAAATGATTTTATCGTATGATCACAAATTATAAAAGTTCGTTACAAAAATAAAATTTCGATGCTAATTTCGTCCCTAAACAATATTCGTCGTAGAGTTCATCGCTAAAGAATTAATAAAAAATCGTTACTAAATTTGTTCATGAATAATGTTCATGGAAAAAATCAAAATTTTTCGTGACAAATTTGCGACAAATTTTGCCACGAGTAAGTTCGTCGCAAATTACAAAAAAAAAAATTCGTGCCAAATTAGCGACGGAAAATTTTTGCGACGAATAAAGTTCGTGGCTAATTTGCGACGAATTATTTGTGACGAATTTTGCGATGGATAGTGTTCGTGGCTAATTTGCGATAAATGATTTGCGACGAACTTTGCAACGAATTATTTGCGACGAATTTTTTTTCTGTCACAAATTTACGATGGAAATTGAAATTTTCCGTCGCAAAAATTTGCGACGACCTAGTAGCGACGGAATTTTTTCCGTCGCTAAATTCGTCGCAAAATCGATTTGCGATGGATTTTTGCAATTTTTTTGTCGCAAAATTCGTTGCAAAAAACATGTTTTTTTGTAGTGTGGGTAATTTTTGTTTTGTGCATCAAAAGGTTTGTCGGTTTCTTCCACGACTTTTCCCAACAAACTACTATTCTTGCATCATAATTTTAGGGTCAACAATTGATGATAGACCTTCGCCGTACCTTACCGCACTGCATAAAAACATTCCTTCTAGAGTAACTATTAATATCAATAACAAAAACTCTATTATAGTCATTTCAGTACATTCAATGTGCTTCACGTATAGAGGAATACATAAACTGAATGTAGTAAATAAGAAATTGAAAGATTTTGTTGAAATTGTTCGTTTGTAAATTTCCTGAAAAGATAATCATAGGTTCTTCTTTCTATCGGAACAATAAGGTTGCTATGCTTGTTACTAAACTTATCGAAGAGATGAAATATAACAAAGGTATATATTTTTTTTCTTAGAGGTTGGATCGATCATCAGAAAACGGATTAGGCAAAAAATTAGGATACATTCTGGAAAATAAAGCTTCCAATCGAAGAGAAGAAAATGAAAGGCTTTCACAAAAGTTCTTGTAGAATTGATAAGGAGGTTTGTGCAGGCACGCGCATGAGAGAGAGAGGATCAACCGTAATATGAATGGAAAATATGGAATGAACTCACCGTATGGATACCTCCGTTGCCACTTTGACCATGTGTAGAGGACCAAATTGACTCACCATTATCGTCATACTCAAAGGAGATGCAGCTGACATCTTCAAACATCATCTTTATTTTCTTTACACCATTAAATTTTCCATCGTCCCAATGGTGTCCACCTTGGCCTCCTAATGGTCCAATAAACTCGATCGGATATAGATGAGAGATTGGTTCGAAATAAGGAGATTCAAGATTGGAACCAGAACTCCCATAAAATCCAATTATCTTTCCCCCAGTAGCTGGAAATGAAAACTTCCTTCCGGTTCCGGTGCCAAATGGTCCGTATGTTCTTTTATTGCTTTGAAACGTGAGTGAATGGATGATGGTAGAGCCAAAATCACTTGTAATATAGCCCGAAACTGAAGTTAGGTTCTCAATTGACCAATCCAGATTTATCTATAACAATCGTTAGAATGTGAGTAATAGTTAAAGCAACAACTTGACAAAAACAAAACAATATGCATGGTAGTAACCGGCACATGACACCAACTTCTAGATAGTAGGTAAATGTGCATGAGCGGAAAAAACAGAAGATGATCTTGCCTAATTCACTGTCATGTCGTTTATCTCATACAAAAAGCAGATACTCTTTGAGTTGCACATGAGATATCATTGGTAATATTGTGTAATTACGAGATTAACTCATCACTTGTGTTTCATAAGTCATCATGGAAACAACTCATGAACGCAAAGCAACATTCACAGGCACAGAAATCACCAATTTTCGAAAACAAATAAATCGTGATCAAATAATTTTTCAATTTTATTATGTTATGCATCTCGCTATTATATTTCCCAGATAATTTATAATTATGGTGGTTCAACTTGGTCATGTTTTAAACATTAGTGACTAATGATTTCTATCTACGCATTATGTCTTCAGGACATGCCATTATGAGCTGCACGAATCAAAAATAAAAGAGTAGCTTTCATCCTACACCAAGATCAACAGTTCATTACTCGAATAGCACCAGTACCTTATTCGTGATGAGTCAGGTGGACCGGACCTGAGTAGATGAGCCTAGGTGTAAAAGAAATATGCTTACACAAGTCCACACAAATTGTGTCAAAGTCTAGATAAACTGGTCGGGCTGTCAAATCAGTGATCGGGTTTTGGATGAAAAAGGGCACCATTGATTAATGTGATGCAATTCTTTCACTAGAAAAGATAAGTTAAAGACCGAAGAGCTATTTCACATTAGGAAAAACAATTTGGACCGTGTGTTTCCCTTTGACGATGTTCCTCTAACTAGGCACGAGTCATGTATGAGTGAGACGGTAAAGGTGTGTCAGTTTCGTAGTAGCAAAAAAACCTCGAACTTGATTTGCTTTGCATTATATATTTTTCAGTTGTTTAAATTCCATGGTTAGTTTACGAATATGATTAAATTAGCATGGTTGTTTATATTGTAATGACCATAACCTTGTAAATTTAATGTTAAACTACGTGATTAGTTTACAAATCATTGACACAATCTTCTTCAATGTACCATGTAAATTATGAGACCTAACTAAAAATAGAACAAGAGATATAGCGTAACGGTGATGTTGAGATTGGCTAGTGAAGATACGATTCTATATAAATCCTTTAACACATTTTATTCTTGGAGGATACATCAAACCGGGCTATGTGATGACACATTAAATGTGAACTCAAACATCAACTGCAAGGCGCACATAGAGCTTAGCCTGTCAAGGCTTAAAATGTGCTCCAAGTGCATCAAGATAGATTCCACACCTCCCATGAAACCCTGCGATCTTTTTACCAGTCAATGAAATATAAATGTACTTCCCGTCTTCTACACCAATTGGCCCAGAAGTTCTTTCATTACTCTGAAATTTGAGTGAGCGAAAACGATAGTATACTCGTAATAATCTCCAAAGTAACCAGAAAATGAAGTCAAGTACTCTCGAGGATAATTGAGTTTAATTTGCAAAATTAGAAACACAAACATATTTAATCCCAATCCCCAGCCGTAGAATGTTGAAAATCAGCATAAACAGAACACTCTAGTTAATAAGTTGTATTTTGTTAGACAAATAATTTTTTGAGAATTGCTACTAAAGTTGGTACATAGGACTATGACTTGCAAGGAATCAATTTTCTCCTTTAGCAAAAAAAAAAAGAAGGAATTAATTTTCTCCTAGTCCTTACAAATGTATTTTTTTTTTGTTTTACACTTTCCACTTATTTTACATCAAATTAGGATCTGTGCTTGGCTCATTCGATTCCATGAGTTCTATAAATGAAAAATTAATACAATTTATAAATGATTACAATATTTGTGTGTGTAGCAGTAATTTGAACATAATTGTTATTGTATTAATTAGATATATCTATAATTATAAAAATTATTTTCAAAGTTATATTGTGTGAGCTAATAGGCTGATGAAACTAATAATATTCCTTAAACTCCATTAGTCCCTTAAGGTAATCATAAGTTTTATTCATAAAATCTAATTATAGCATGATTTTTTAAAATTAAATAGTTGATAACAAATAATAACTTTTTTTTCTCAATGGGTAATGAATGATAACAATGATGATGTAATAATGACGCAATGGTCATGATTAAGTTATAAATTCATATTTATTACATTGTCTTTGCTTGAACTATCTATAAATTAGCCTTAGATCTGTGAAGAGAAATGGACAGTAAATTTAATTTCTGACGAGGAGCTACTAAAACGATAATACCAACTATATTTCTCTACATATTTATTACTTTATAATTTACTTTATAGATTACAATTAGATGGCTAGGCCATTCCAGCTTCGTTTGCACGTAACTATTGGATTAACCAATCGACAAAATTAAGTATCAAGGCGACATATCTTTAGACAATAAAGTTGTTATTAGTTTCAAAAAGTGGACAAGCTAAATCTAACGCATCCTCATAGTTTTTTTTGGTAAGGAAACGCATCCTCATAGTTAATCCTCAGATTTACCGAAAATTTCCATGTCAAACGCTTGAAAAAAAGACTAGTTTCAACATCATTTAAAAAAAAATAAATTAAAAATAAGATTCTTACAATTCACAAGCCAAAGACAAAAAAGTAGATAAAAATACAGCTTGGGGGAGGGAAGGGGTTCAACTCTAATATGGTTCCAAACGCGCTCCGATAGAATTAAGACGTGATCCTGCACTTCCGAAAAAGCCAACGATCCTGCCACCACCTGATGCCGGCGGGATACAAAATTCCGTTAACCTTCCGAAAGCATCCTTCGATCCGTACGGCCCGTAAATGGCCTTCGTGGTACGTATGTTCAGGCTACGGATACTTGTGCGAGGAGCGTTTCCATTTCCGTTCATGCAACCCGATATTGAAACTAGACGCTCCTTTGGATAATCCAGAATGACCTGCAAGAACAGCAAAGCCAAACATGTTTTACTCGTGAAAACATATGAAGCTTCGATACATAGGATGCCAAAAGAAGTGCCTCAGTCTTCGATGAAAAGATACTGTGCCACATGAAGCTAAGAACATTATGAAAAGCAATCTGTATACATGAACAACTTCGAGACGGGAAAGAGAGAGAGAGAGAGAGAGAGGGATTGAGATCTGGACTAACCCAGCTGGCTCCTTGGCCGCGTTGAATGTGTTCGACGATGGAACCATGGTTATCGTACACAATGCGGATGGAGTGAATTACGTCGCTGGCAATGATATGAAATGCCCTCACATCAGTATGCACTCCATCATCCCACGGAGTACCACCAGAGCCTCCAAAGGGTCCAATGGTTTTGAAAGGCTACATGTGCGGCATGGGCTCTGCATGCACTCCTATGGATTTGAGAGTCTCCCCGCATGTTACATAAAAGCCGATGATTTTGCTTCCGGTTGAAGGATACCAAAAGTACTTCCCCGTCTCCTTGCCATAGGGACCATGTCTTCCTTTATTACTGTAAAATGTGAGCGACTAAACGATAGCACCATTCTCTTGCTTGTAACCAGCTATATCGATGTCAAGTACTCCCGTGGATAATCCAATTTAACCTATGCAATCTCAAAAGTCTCTCTTATGACTGGACGAGCGGTGAAAATAATACCTATTTGTCAAGTTTAATTTACTAAATCACGTGACCGGACACATATCAGCATCATCTCGACCGATGAGATATAACTAAGTAAACAATGACGAATTGGAGAATGAAAGAAACACTTACCCTGATGATGTTGGACTTGTCTTCTCCAGTGGGGCCACCGTGCACTCCTGAGCAAACTCGTTCACCGGTCTTGTCATACACAAAGATAATGTGACGGATAATATTGTCGTACATTACCTCAATTTCCCTCACACCGCTGAATTGCCCGTCGTCCCAAGCACATCCACCTAGGCCTCCAAATGGCCCGATTGATTTAATTGGGTAGAGATGCGAGATTGGTTCAAAATATGCTCCAATCGCTTCGAGATGGTCATGACTCGTCCCATAAAATCCAACAATTTTGCCGCCCATTGCAGGAGATGAGAAGTGCCATCCCACTTCATCACCAATAGGTCCAATCGTCTTTTTGTTAGTTTGAAATGTGGCCAATTTGGCGACAAGCTAAACTTGAATCAGCCTTGGAGTTCTTTTTCCTGTCTTTCGATCCTTCTATACTTCTTTCCCGAGTACGCAACTGTCTCCATTATGGCCTCATCTTTTTCCCCATCTGCGGCTGATAACACTCCCTTTGCTGCTGGTGAGTTTGCATCATCACCAAGTGTCATTAGTTGCAATTCAGGTGACAACACAAAATGAAGCGGGAAGTGGGAGGCTCGACGTTTTGCGTTGTCTTCGTAAGGCGACAGAGACTCGTCAAAACTTGCTCAATGAAAGTAACAAATAAGCGACACAGCACAAATCAAAGCAGAATGTTCTATTTGGAAACAAGAATGATCTCAGAGATTTCTGTTAAATTGTGCACCAAATTTATCTCCTTCATAGATGGACTGCTGGGAAATATTATGATATCAAATTTAGAACATCAAAAGGGATTGACAAATATGTATTCAGGAAACAAGTGCCACACCCATTCTACATAGGGTTTATGAAAAAGGAAACACTTCCCAAATTGATAAAAAACTTGGACACCTACTATGAAGAATTACACATTTGAAATTGAGTAGGACACAAAAAAAGAAAGATGAAGCGCCACAGCTGATAGTGTAGATTCCATAAATGATCCATATTTCCAGAGTGAAAGTAAACCATAGTAAAAGACTTTGGAATTGTTCTTGATGGCGTTAGTAAGAACTTCTGTTAATGCTCGAGCTTAGATGTCATAATTCTCATGGTAATTAACTTCGTAGAATAAATTTTCTCAGCAGATTCTGAAGTTGTAAAGAACAGCACAATTGGTTTGGTGTTGTTCTCTCACAGGACGAATGTATTTCCAGGACATTTTTCGAAAACAATGTGAAATCCACGAAAAAAATCGGCAATATGTAGCATGCAAATTAGAAAGTGAGAGAACACTCACATAAGCAAAGTGGTTGATGTCACGATGGTGAGCTTCATCGGCAAGGATAAGTGTTGTCACGTCCTTCAGACTTGCATCCTTAGGTAACATCCAGTAGTCGATAGCAATAGCTGAAGCAGAAACGTTTTGAATCACACCACTGTTAAGATTCTTCAAGTACTCTGTATATGAGTGTACGGTGTCCTGTTTCAGATAGCCAGCAACTCTGTGTGCCAATATAGGGGAGAGCAAATAGAGGATGAAGTAAGCACTGAAGAATACTCTTTGCACTGCAAGGACCAGCATCCTCTCGTACCAATCTGGTTTCACGAGTTTCACCATGGTCATGAGGTGTTATTCTTTTAGTGGTCTACTTTAGAAATCAATCAAGGTTGATACTCTAATATTAGTTGTGGATTAGGTTATATTGAAAAACCGACATTCACTATACTTAGGTAGTCATAATGTCTTGCTAAAGACCGCTTATGATTTGTGGGCCAAAAAAGGTTTTGAGTACACTGCTAATGTTTAGTGAACTTACAGGGTCGCACACAATAACAAACTGAGTTAATATTTTCTGTATGTCGGGATTTACTTAAAATAAGAAGTAGATTTTAATTTATTCTCTTATTCAACTTATCTACGCGGTCGTGCACATTATGAGATAACGATTAAATGTACGTTTGAAAGTGGATAGTTTGGCGGGCCCAAATCGCCCGGCCCCACTTCTTTTAATTTGCGTAGATAATGAATATATATATATATATATATATATATATATATATATATATAACGTGTGGGTAAAAAAGAACCCTAAGAAAAAACGCCTCTAAGAGAATATGAAGAGAATCATTTTCTATTCATATATCTTTGAAAGAGTCGAAAATAAAAAACGAT
The DNA here is from genome assembly GCA_031216235.1 of Syzygium jambos. Lineage (NCBI taxonomy): Eukaryota > Viridiplantae > Streptophyta > Magnoliopsida > Myrtales > Myrtaceae > Syzygium > Syzygium jambos. The sequence continues at coordinate 25,664,892 of CM062228.1, forward strand.
TAGGAAAAAGAAGTCCAAGATCTTTAGTTAGCACTTAGATCGTTGGAGACTTCCATTCGTATGTGTGGATACCGGTAAAGGCGCAACACTTGGGACGCTAATTCAGACACAATCGATTGTCAAATTACCTTCGATATGCAAAAAGGTACGTGTCGAACTTCTATTTAGATTTCAATACACGCATGGATCCTATCTAAAGTTTCGGTTTATAAATTCCGCTGCGTTTTTAGCACTTGAGAAACCCTTCATGTTCTTCATTCGATGCTTCGTTGAGCAGGGACCGAATCCAACCGCCCCTCTGTCCTAACTTGAGGCGAGCCTTTTGGTGCGGCAACATTCCTCCTACGATTCCTGGAACAGCTGCTACAATCTCAAGATCATTGCACAAAACCTATGGCGTCTCTGGATTGCGGATTTGCCAATACAATTAACAACATAGTTGTCAAGGTAAGCGAGATGACTGAACAAAATAAACTTTTTAACAACATTCTACGATTTAGTGGTTGCCACCCTGAGCTAGAGGCCCAAGAGCTCATTCCAAGGGAATAGCGAGTGAGTTACTAACTGTACATAACAGCCCATGATACCACAGAGAAATTATAGAAGGATAAAGGCCATCTAGAGTAACAGATCAATCCCGATGGAAACAGAAATTGAAAACAAAGGAGAGAAAGAAACATGTATTCATTTATTCCCGCGATCTGTTTGATTGTTGAAGTTTTGGTTAAGAAAGGAAAGGTCAAAGAAATTGGCGCCTCAAGAAGCATCAGTGTAACCCGACTATTAGAACAACGGAACTATCACTAGTGCAAAATAGAGAACAATAGATTCAACAGATGACTGAAAGGCACATATTCATCTACTGACAGTCACTTCTGATATCATAGTGAAGTGTCAACCCCTGAAAAGTCATTCGAATGGTTTACATTTATCTAAAAATCATTATTTGATCGGTGTAACTTTTGTTATGGGACGGCTATCTTGACCTCATAATTTAACCAGCATTACCTTTCTCATGTAAGTAAATGCGACAAATCACCTAAAAGAAAATGTCAGTAGGAACTCTCAGAAGCTTCACCGCATGATACGCAAATTTTTCCGCAAAGGCCTTCGGCACGTGGTGCTTCTTCAAGTCAATTGATAGGTCTGGCCTATAAGTTTCCCGAGGATGCATCAGAAGATAACACATAATTACTTACGGACGAACCAAGTATTTTATACATGACATAAGTATGAGAGTGATTCATTGGTGATACCAAGACTTAATGCTAAAATTAGATCTGAGCCCTGTGACGAGAGGATTGGTTCGTTTGCAGACGTATTCGTGCTAGTTTGGCAATCATACAAACAAATTAGCCACCTCGATCGTACATGAAGTTCGATGAACATACACGCATTTTGCCGATATTCCTTCGCCATACCATTCAGAGCCAATACATTACCAGGAGAGACGACAGTCTGATGCGAAGTATGCACCACATGCACAAGCACAGGCACACATGGTCAGCTCTCAATTATAGTGTCCTATATGCATGCCAAGCGAATCGAGAAGGGTTTCAGAACTTCCATGAAATCCGACAATCTTTCCACGAGTTGAAGGAAATGAAAATTACTTCCCTCTCTCTATTCCGAATGGTCCATAAGTTCTTTCATTGCTATGAAATGTGAGGGAGCAAATCACAACAGATCCATAATCATCTCTCATGTAACCAGAATACGAAGTCACTATCATGCGGTATATCTCATACAAAAGGAAGAGACCCTTCCAACAGAGAGGCGCATAACATATCGTTGGTGCTATTGTGTGATTTCGTTATTAACTCATCATTAGGGATTAAAAAATAACTCATTATTCAAATAACTTCCAAAAACAAATAAACCGTGATCGAGATTTTCTGCAATTTTATTATGTTATACATCCCTATTTAGTGGATGAGTTATAATTATGGTGGTTCAACTGGCAATCTTTGTCCAACCAAAAAAACTGGCTAATAATTGAAAGGAAAGAACACATCAAGGAAGCACATAAAAAAATGGGTTAACAGAGGTCAATTCCTTCTTATTTCTTAATAATTAACACACCAACGTACCGCCATGAACCCACTTAAATCTAAGTTGTCAGGATAAAAAATATAACCCATAACCATCAGAATCCTGAGCCGATAGCATGAGAATAGTCATGGCCACGGTTCAAAAACCGCCAGTTCCGATTTGGAACCGGCGGTTCCAGTTCGTGGCCATGTATGAACCGGCGGTTCCGGGCTGGTTCCAGCCGGTTTCGGTTCAAGGGGGGAGGAGAAAAGGGGAGGAGGTGCAGGGTAACGAGGGGGGAGGAGGAGGGGGCGTCGGCATTGGCGGCTGCCGCCATGGGCGGGGGCGACGGCGGCGGGGGTCAGATCTGGGAAGACAGAGGGCAGGCGAAGGAGAAAAGGGGAGGACCGGAGGAGGCGCAGGGGAGAGGTCGGAGCGTCGCTGTCAGTAAGGTGGACTGGGCACTGTCATCCACCCGACGCTCCTTCGTATGCCTCCTCCCCCCAAACATCAGTCCAACCACACACACCATTATACAATTCCCTCACCTTTGACTCCTCCATCCCCCTCTCTTTACTCAGCGAAGCAAAGCATCTCCCATACCCACCACCCCTCGAAATCATCATCATCCTCCATCGTCTTCTTCCTCCTCCTCCTCCATTGAAGGCATAAAGAAAGAGCCAGCCCTCCATCATTGGTGAGGGAAGATAGAGAGAGAAGACACTCCTCCCACCACACTACCCACCACCTCTCCATTTTTCTATGCTTTTCTCCCGGACCGATCTTTGACGCAGATCTGTCTGCGGGTCTTCTCCCTTTCCTCCCCTTCTTTCATTCCCTCCGCTGCTGCTACTGTTGCTTCTTTATCACTACCATTCTTATTAGTGGTGTCCTCTGCTGCACTGTAGGGTTTTTTAAAAAAAAAAAAATTTTGGAACTGTTCCGGGCCGGTTCCAAAATTTCTGGAACTGCAGGCCCGATCAACGGGCCGGGCCCGGATTTGGCCGAGCCTATTCCGAGCCGATTCAAAGCCAAAACTGGCCCGTGGCCATGATTACATGAGAATGACCTTACCATTGGTCGGTAGAATATTCTTGATTGTTGCAAAAAACAGAGAAGAAAAATCAATATGCGAGGCAGTGAGGACAGGTGGTCACATCCTAAAGCCAACTAGCCCCGTCCCTATAGGCTTCCACAAGAGTCTTGCGGTGACAAACTCAAGGGACAGTGACTGTCCAGAGAACGTGCAGTAAGGACGAGCACAATGGTCGTCGCTATTGCATTAACGACAAGCATAGAGGTGACAGGAGGCATCGGTCAGCCATGGTTGAAATGTGACATCCCTAGGTTACTTCACTTGAGATATTGTCCGCTTTGATCCATCCCCTGTCAAATCTCATGATTTTATCCTTAAGCAAGCATTTTCCCATAAGGCCATCCATCCTGGTAATGCTTTAGCCTAGACTTGCTTAACTTTAGAGTTTCAAAGCACAATTTGCCATTATGTTAAAATGCGTATCTGTGAGTTAATTTCAGTTTTCACATATATACACACACACACACACACACACACACACACACACACACACACACACATATATATATATATATATATATATATATATCTCATAATCGCTTTCCCCCTGTTCGGTGTATTGTTTGTTTCATTCTTACCCTCTTCGTCATCCTAGAACCCTGCTAGAAGCCACTCCTTGTCCCAGCATTTTGGCCCCGGTGACCACTCCCCGCCCTTGTCGGATCGAGTCGTTACAGGCCCACCAGCTTCGAGTTCCGCTCTGATACTGTATTGTGACATCCTTGGATTAACTCACTCAATATATTGTTCGCTTTGGCCCATCCCCTACCAGGTCTCACGATTTTATCTTTTGGCATATAGGCAAGCATTTTCTTAGGAGGTCACCCATTCTGGTAATGCTTTAGTCTAGGCTCACTTAACTTTGGAATTCCAAAACAAAGCTTGTTGTTATGTTAAAAGGTGCCTCCGTAAGTTAATTCCAGTTTTCACATATATATCTCATAATTGTTCTCTTTATGTTCGGTGCACAATTATGTTCATTCATGCCCCATTCACCATCCTAGAAGCCTACCATGAGCCATTTCTTGTCCAGGCCCTTTGGTCCTAACGACCACTCACCGCCCCCGTTGGACAGGGTCGTTGCAAGAAGTCTCGTCCCTAATGATGTCGCATTTTTCTATCATTAAAACTAAGGGTTAATACTATGAAAAACCCCAAACTGATATACGCGTGACAAATTTACCCATGTCGACACCTAAATTTTGACACTCCATTCAGTAATTCATTGCATAGAAAAATTAGGGATCGACATTGGCCCTTAGACAAAAAAATTAGTTAAATTACATATCGATATTAGGATCATTTACATTGGTAGTTAGGCGCATATAATTGCATTTGCATTGGACCGATGATGGATGGATTTAAATGGTTATGAGCTTAATTTAAGCTAATTAGACTAAGCCCATAGTGTGAGAAAATTCAGTCCAACCCTTGAGTATTATAAGAGCTGAAAATAATAAAAGTTTCATATCAGTAAAGTGTATCTCTTAGAATTTAAAATTGAGACTTTTAATCTAAACTTATTAATATATAAAGGGACGTCCATTCACGTTTGGACGACACGCATATTGAATACACGGCCACATAGAGAGACGCCACAGAAAGAGAGAGAGGGATAGCTTGCATCGTAACCTGTCGTCCGTCTATCAGCTCGGTCCTTCACACTTCAGCACCGTTTCAGACTTCACACAGCGAAGCCAGTCTCACTAGCAAATTCAAAGCGACCACCATCGCCGCTGTGCCTCTTTCCCGACGACGAGCAAAGCCGTGCTCCGGACAAACAGCACGGCTGTACGTCCGACGAGTCTAGCGAAGTGCAACACTTTCCCGGCACACACGTCCATCTCTGTGAACTCTAAGCGTGTTCTAGTTACTGCCGCCGTGCCTCAGATCTTTCCTTGCAGATTTCCTCCGTTGCTGTCCAGTAAACATCCAGGCCACGCCGACGAGTTTCCCGGAGTTCTTGCACCAACGTCGCTGGTGCTTCACCGTACCTGTTCCGGCATCGAGCTGCTGTTCCGATCCTTAGAAGACAACGAGTTGTTCTGATCTACCCCCTGCGTGCTCGACACCAAACCTGACAACGTTGCTGATTGTCAAGCTTCAAGCCATGACGAGCATTTGAAGCCTCGACAAGCTCAAATGCAACGTTGCTTGTTGTGACCCTGCCGTGCCAAGCCCCATCGACACCATTGACGTTGCTGCCTTGCTTGATCCAGCAGTCCCTTATTGCCGTCGGTAACCGAGACTCTCCGCGAGCTTGTCTTCGCCGAACCAATTGCTCGGACAAATTCCAAATACGCGCGGTCGTTCCAGAGATCCCTGGACATTGTGTCTGGAGGTTATTGCTAAAATAGAAAAAGAAAAAGTCTTTGTACGTGTGCAGGTGTGATTCGTGACTAGAGCGGTGAAAAGTCCGGGGGAGTGCACTTGGATCATTGACGGAGAAGAAGAACGCAAGTGGTATAAACTCTGATGTGGCGATTAAGTGTAAATGTGCTTGGGAAAATTGTCAAATCAGTCCTAAACCTATTGTACGGCGGCCAATTCAGTCCTAAACCTTTTAAGTTTGCCAATTTAGTCCTAAACCTTTTAAATTCTTGCCAATTCAGTCCTTCCGGCCAATTTTGGCCGACCGGTGCTGACGTGGCCGCCGGTCGGCGCCGGCCGTCCGGTCAATGCTGACGTGGCAATTTTTTATTATTTTTTTTCAATTTTTTAATCTTTTTTTATTTTTCTGCTTTTTTTTCTGCTTTTTTTTTCTGCTCTCCCCTCTGCCGGTCCGGCGACCGGCGACCGGCCAGAGGGGAGGTCCGGCGAGGCCTGGCGAAGCTCGCCCCGCCGGCCCCTGGCTGGGCGAGGCGAGGTCGGCCTCGCCTCGCCGTCGCGACCCAGGCGACGGCGAGGCTCGACCTCGCCTCGCCGAGCCTCGCCGGCCCCTGGATGGGCGAGGCGAGGTCGGCCTCGCCTCGCCGTCGCGACCCAGGCGTCGGCGAGGCGAGGTCGAGCCTCGCCGTCGCCTGGGTCGCGACGGCGAGGTCGAGCGTCGCCAGATCTGGGCGACGCTCGACCTCGCCGTCGCGACCCAGGCGACGGCGAGGCTCGGCGAGGCGAGGTCGAGCCTCGCCGTCGCCTGGGTCGCGACGGCGAGGTCGAGCGTCGCCAGATCTGGGCGACGCTCGACCTCGCCGTCGCGACCCAAGCGATGCTCGACCTCGCCGTCGCGACCCAGGCGTCGGCGAGGCTCGGCGAGGCGAGGTCGAGCCTCGCCGTCGCCTGGGTCGCGACGGCGAGGTCGAGCCTCGCCGTCGCCTGGGTCGCGACGGCGAGGTCGAGCGTCGCCCAGATCTGGCGACGCTCGACCTCGCCGTCGCGACCCAGGCGACGGCGAGGCTCGACCTCGCCGTCGCGACCCAGGCGACGGCGAGGCTCGACCTCGCCTCGCCGAGCCTCGCCGACGCCTGGGTCGCGACGGCGAGGCGAGGCCGACCTCGCCTCGCCCATCCAGGGGCCGGCGAGGCGAGGTCGAGCCTCGCCGTCGCCTGGGTCGCGACGGCGAGGCGAGGCCGACCTCGCCTCGCCCAGCCAGGGGCCGGCGAGGCTCGCCCTCGCCGGTGGCCGGCGGGGCGAGCTTCGCCAGGCCTCGCCGGACCTCCCCTCTGGCCGGTCGCCGGTCGCCGGACCGGCAGAGGGGAGAGCAGAAAAAAAAAGCAGAAAAATAAAAAAAAGATTAAAAAATTGAAAAAAAATAATAAAAATTGCCACGTCAGCGTTGACCGGACGGCCGGCGCCGACCGGCGGCCACGTCAGCACCGGCCGGCCAAAATTGGCCGGAAGGACTGAATTGGCAAGAATTTAAAAGGTTTAGGACTAAATTGGCAAACTTAAAAGGTTTAGGACTGAATTGGCCGCCGTACAATAGGTTTAGGACTGATTTGACAATTTTCCCAAATGTGCTTTGTGGGTGCAGGTGGAGTCCTTGCGATTGAAAAGCTTTCTAGCTTCATCGTGGTCCGAGACCGACAACCTCAGTGAACTCCTACGGCAACTTGTCTTCTCGCGTGCCCAACAGCCGCGACACACTCAATTGGACCACCCAGCTGGTCACATCCATCCGTGGCACCACCACCGCGAGCTACCGGTCCCAAACCGTGAATCGCCATGTGAGCCGTCGACGACCGCCGATTCTAGGCCGTCCGTTGAGTACAAATTTGAAAGCACATCTACGAATTAGGTAACAATTTTTATCCAATTCGGTTTGAATATTGTTATCTAACTTGATATTCTTTGAGATGTTAGGCATTATCCAATTGGGATTTTATGGGTAAAAGTCACTGTCATTATTAATTTGATCCGCAGACTTCAGATCATTTTTTTTAATTATTTTGATTTTTCGTGGGTATTGGTGATGTTTAAGATTATGATTTTTGTTAATTTAATCCGTGAGACAATGGATTATTTTTTTTATTTATCACGACCTTTTGCTTGAAATCTTGATGAATATCTTGAGATGGATTGGATATTGTTTTTATCTTTAATGTTTTGAAAATCCCAAAAGATTGCTTGATAAATTAGGTTGATTTCATTATTTAGAATAGATTGCATGCTAGGATAATATCTAGTTAAGATAATTATCTAATAAAATAGGATTTAACTTAGATTATCTCCTAGTTTAAATTAGATAATATTTTGTTCTAGATAGTTCATTTCCATTATGTTTTTACTACGAATATAATGAAAAATACCAAAAAAATCATATGTATGTAGTCTGAATGTTAGGCAAATTGCATGTCATGTAGATTAGACTTTATTTCAAGATAAAAAAAATCTCAAAAATATTTAATTGTTTTGGCGTGTCCAATTTCTTTCTTGCAATTTACTTTCTTTGTTATTTGAGTGTTAATTTCATTGATTGCGCATGATCACATATTGCATGTTAGTGGATAGGTTTAAATCATTGCAAGCTACTTGCAAAACTTATTTTTGAATAAAAAAAGGTACCGAAAGGGTATTGGAATAATCTAACGTAACCAAATCCCCGAACTCATAATCTCTTGTTCGTAGGAGTAAAGTAGATACTTTACTTGAGTTTCTAATTGATGTAACGACCTGGTCCGACGAGGGCGGGGAGTGGTCGCCGGGGCCAGAGGGCCTGGACAAGGAGCGGCTCCTGGCATGCTTCTAGGATGGCAAGGGGGGGCATGTCTCTTGTTCCACATCGCCTAGGGAGGGAGATCTTGATGAGTTTATAAGGCTTAGCCCCTTAATCCTGTGTAACGCGTTTTAAAACCGTGAGGACTTAGTGTCCAAAGCGGACAATATTACACAAGGAGTGGCGCAGTGGAAGCGTGGTGGGGCCGAGGTCCTTACAAATGGTATCAGAGCCGACTCCCGACCGCGTGTGGGGCCACAGCGAGGACGCTGTACTCGAAGGAGGGGAGAATGTAACGACCCGGTCCGACGAGGGCGGGGAGTGGTCGCCGGGGCCAGAAGGCCTGGACAAGGAGCGGCTCCTGGCAGGCTTCTAGGATGGCAAGGGGGGCATGTCTCTTGTCCCACATCGCCTAGGGAGGGAGATCTTGATGAGTTTATAAGGCTTAGCCCCTTAATCCTGTGTAACGCGTTTTAAAACCGTGAGGACTTAGTGTCCAAAGTGGACAATATTACACAAGGAGTGGCGCAGTGGAAGCGTGGTGGGGCCGAGGTCCTTACAATTGACCCACCAAAATAGATTAGTGGTGACTCCTAATTGAAATAATCTTATATGTCAAAAACTCGAATCTTAAGTTACGAATTGGTATGGGCTTGGGAGAGCCCGATCTATGTTTAGGCTTAGCAATCCATTAGCCGAACCCCTAGGTGGTGCATCCCTGAGGGTAAGTTGTAACAACCCCAAACTAATTTTTTTGTCATAAAAAATTCTAAACTGATAGATCTACGACAAATTTACTCTATGTTAGTTTTCGTTAAATTTTACTATTAATTTACTGAATTGAATGACACGGTATACTAGTTTAGGGTTTTACCCTCCAATTGTCACATGTATACCTATTCGTAGTTTTTCATGGCATTAATAGAATTTAATGGAAACTAATATAGAGTAAATTTATCATAAATGTACCAGTTTGGGGTTTTTGGTGGTCAAAAAATTAGTTTGAGGTAAATTTGTTAAATGTGTACCAGTTTGGGATTTTTCGTGATATTAGCCCTAAAACTAAAATGATTAAAACCCCAACGAACTATTAATAAATAGAAATCTTTAGCCACTCTCTCATGCATAAATTACTAAAACACATCATTTTTTTTTGGGTTGGAAATACATAAGGCCACGGATCACACAAAGTTGCTTGGGAAGTTGTTTGTTCGCCAAAAAAGGAAGGAGGTCTAGGGTTGCCTCATCTAAAATTATGGAACAAAGTTTTGCTTGGCCATATGCTTTGGAACCTCATAAATTGTCCGTCATCTTCCTTGTGGAGTAAATGGGTTCATAGTACTAAGTGTAGAGGCAATTCGATTATGCAGCTTGAAATCAAGGACTTTATGGCATGGAGTTGGCATTGTATTCTTCAACTAAGACCAGCTTTAGCGTCAATCATATTTAGACCAAAATATTGTTGCCAAGAGGTATACGATGAAACAAAAAATGTGAGACCGGCTGTGGAATGGTCCCAATTGATCTGGAAAGGAGGTATTAGCAAGCATAACTTCATCGGCTGGTTAGTTTGTAGAGATAGACTACAAACAGCAGAAATCATATCACGTTGGAAGCCTGAAGTAGATATTCATTGCAATTTTTGTATATCTGGTTTGGAAAGCAGAGACCATCTATTCTTCCAGTGCACCTGGATCGGAAGCATTTGGTGCACTATTCTTGCACAATATGGAATTCGACACCCTATAGAAGGATGGAATGATGAACTTAAATGGATGATCAAGGCTACAAAAGGTAAGGACTTGGCGGCGAGACTTATGAAGGTATCTTTCCTAGCGATCATATACTGCATTTGGATGTAGCGTAATTGTAGACGCTTCCAACAAAAGTCAAATGATGCCTTTATCATTTTAGCTAAAGTTCGCAAACTTGTCAGAGGGCGAGCTTCGCACTACAAATCTTTTAGACTGTCCCGAACAAATGAAACTTTGGCTACTATATGGAGACTCCCCCACTCCATTTTTTTGTAATCTTAGTTCTATTTGTAATGCTGGGGAATGCCCCTAAGCTTATGTACGTCATCTTATAAATACTACTTACATTTACACCAAAAAAAAAAAACAGATCATTTTGAATTTTTATGGGTCAAGTTCAACTTACCAAAATACTCTCCTGGTTTACACAACGTTAGGATGAGCAAACATCAACTGATTAATTCACACAGTGAGCGAAAATCCTGGAAAGTAGCAAATAATAGAGGAGGAGGAGGAGTAGGAAGAGGAAGAAGAAACTAAATCTAATTAGCTACAGTTGTCTCCTTCTACCTTAGGCGTAAATAATGTAATATAATAGCTAAGTCATATCTCTCTTTTAACTTATTTAAATATTGTCCGATTTGACCTTTAACTTCTCAGCTTTAACCTACTTGCATTGCTATAGTCTGTATAAAACCATCACGAATGGTTTTTAAGATGATCCCAGTCATCATGAACAATTTTTTATTGCGGCTGGGGTGCCCATCATGGACTTTGTTTCAATGCTCCTATAATGATTTGTTATGTAATTAGAAATGTCGTTTGAGAGGTTACATAGATGTGCTTTCGATTAAGACCCTAGTGACAGACTTATTTGAGAAGCATCATATGCAGATTCTAGCGGTACTATAAATTTATAAAATTTGGGTATTTGATCATTTAAATATTTATAGTAGTCTATCATGCTATTTTGTATGTCAATTTCTTAAGTTTTTTTTAATCGCCAGCAATAGCATTGTCTCTGATTTTTTTTTTTTTCAATTTGGATATCGAGCTTAAAATCCTTACCCAAACGCATCCATAATAATGTTAAATTTTCTTCGTAAAATAGTTAGGCGTGGGTAGGATGGATTAGACCTAAGTGGATGGCCTAGGTTGAAAATGAAATATGCTTTGCTCAAGCCCGCCTATATTATGCTTGGGCCTAGATAAACCCATCGAGTTGTCAAACCATAATCTAGTTCAATGCAATAGTTTATTCGAGGAAAAGAGAACAATTTATTATTGTGGTGCATCTCTTTCGTTAGAAAAGTATGTGTCATTAAGAAAAACAACTTGGACCACGTTTTCCTCAACTAAGAAAATTATGTGCAATAGTTAAAGACCGAATGTCTATTTGGCACTAAGAAAAACAACTTGGACCATGTTTTCCTCAACGATGTTCCTCCAACTAAGTATGTGTCATGTATGAATGGGTGGATGGCTAAGCTAGAAAGGGGTCGAGAGAAAAGAAGTTAAGTTTTTCTAGCTGTAAATAAAGCTTTCCATACGAATATGATTTTATTTGTTGCCATCAATTCTACAAATTGGTTGAAGGGATCTTTCCAATTATGTGTTTTGAATATTATTAAATCACGATTTCATCTAATAATTTAAGCTTTTAGAACAGTCAAGAGTAATCCCACAAAATTTTATATTGCTTCTTATTTTCCTCCCTTATCATATATATTTCTACGCTTAATCTTTAGCCAAAGTGCAGCCTACATTAATTATTTATACATCATGTTGGCAGTAAAACATAGCCCAACTATTTTCAATTTTGTCTTCATTGAAATAAAAATGAAAATAAGTTTCCAATTTGTTTAAGAAAATCTTACAATTACACGTTTTTCAGTTGAAATAATACATCATAGGAAATGTGTTTAGTGAGACGTTGAAATTAGCTGTCAACCGAGGACACCAAAAAATAAAAAAAAAATTTGGGCACTGAACACTAAGAAGACCACATATTTTCTTTCAAAATTTTCTCTCCAAATGAAAACATGGTGATTCTCATCTAAAAGTGAAAGCAGGCTTGCCCCAGAATACATTGCCCAAGCGGAAGAGCATCTCAAGTTTTATTGGCCAAGAAAGAAAGCACTTTGAACAAGAGTGTTCTATGCGGCAGGAAAAGAGCCAAAAACTTAAGAATGTAAACCCACAAAATGAGAGATGATCCTGAAAATGAAGGAAAAGAAAAAGTGAAAATCTCATCTTTTCTTCACAAACTGAAGAGAAGTGATAAAAATGAGACGCCAAGTATATATAATCGTCATTTACGCTTTTCTTGCATCATAAGATATAGTTTTCTAAAGTTATTGTGAAATATTATTTAAGACGCGTAGAGCAAGTAGATAGAAACGAAAGGTGGGATCACATTTTTTTGGCTTTACATAAGGCATGGTTTCACAATGTTAAACTGAACGAACCATTGCAATGCAAAGCAGCTACTTATGATTATCTTACGGAAATGCCATTGAAACGATAATCACTAATAATAGCATGCTATAAATTAGCCTAATGATATGGTTCCAAATGTGCTCCAATTGAATCGAGATGTGATCCAGACCGTCCATAAAACCCAATGATCCTGCCACCAATAGCATCCGATGGTATACAAAATTTATTGCCCTTTTCCTTGCCAAACGGTCCATAGGTGCATCTGGTAGTATGTATTTTCAGGGATTGGATAACGGTGGGCGGAAAACCTCCGGTTTCTCTTATATAACCTGATATGGAATTCAAACGCTCCTTGGGATAATCTAGCTTGACCTGCACAATTAGCCAATTCAAACTCCTTTTAACTTTCACTTGCCAACAACACTATTGAATATGTGATGATTCGCAAACTATCTAAAGTAGTGCATTAGGTGGTCATACCTTTTCTTTTTACCTGACTTTTATTTTTCTGCTATTACTTATCACTTGAATTTTAGCTCGGCCAACAAATCTTTTGACCACTTTAGTATATATCTCTCATAATTCTATAACACCTTTTTTAAGAGTTTATTAGGTCCATTGCCAATCTAAAGCACTTTTTACACATTCATCATTGGATGAGTGACATGTATATTTGGAAATAGTTGCGGTGACCAAATTCGTCCACATGTCAGTCTAAACTTAAAATTCACTAACAGTTCTCCTATTTTATTTTATCATCCAAAGATCTCCTTGATCTACTTCTTGCACTCTCTGCAACACAAATCCTCTAAATTTATCATACAATTCTTCAATCTTAACAATCATCACTTATGATACATTTGTTATACTATTACTGAAATATACAGGGTCATGTAATTGAACCCTACACACACACGAACCTTCCAATGGATTATTTTATTACATTCATTTATTTTTCATATTACATAATTTTTTGTGATGATTGATTTTTTATCATTCTTTTAATATTTTTTATTTTTCAAATATGAGTCGAATATGAGATTGATCATTTAATATATTTACTACGTTTCGAATATAACTTAAACAGTATTTATTCGTCAAATATTGGCCCCATATTAGATTGATCTTTTAATTTATTATTTTTTAAATATGAATCAATATGAGATTGATATCCCTAAATTATTAAACTCTTTCAAAACCTTATTATAAACAATTATTTTTTAACATATTATATACATGAATCTCCAAACGAAATCCATATACATATATATATATATATATATATATTACCAAAAGACACATAAGAATTAGGGATGTAGATTTAGAGATTTGTTAGGGATAGGAATTTGCTAAAGTGACAATGAAAAACAAAACTGCTGGAAAAAGTTCACATTTGAGTGTGCCATGTGGCTCAATCCCGCGTGAGCATTATTCTCTGTTATATATGTATATTAGATTTGAGATTTGACTTTCTTCTTTTTTCTGAAACTAAATACCCAAATCTTTAAGTGCATATGTTCAATTGAAATTATGTGCAGCATTTTCACAATTTTCTCGAAGATTTAATGAAAATATAGATTTCTAGCTTTGGTTGGAAATTAGGGAAAGTCAAACAAGTAAAACTTTTTGTTTGGAAAAGCGCACCAAAAAAAAAGGTCCCTGATTGCCCAACAATCAAGACACAAAAAGTCTACCCAGCCTTGGAGAACCACGCGATTAATTACGTTCTATGCTTCATCGATTGTATCCTATGACAAAAAAACTCCTACAATAATGTGAAACGTAAATCCAGGAACTCACCTCACGTATGTCTCCTTGATCTCCACCATGTTTAGAGCATTGAATCGAGGAACCATTACAATCGTATTCAACTTTGATGGACTCGATCACAGATCCAACCACAATCTCAAATCCTCTTACATCACTATGTACTCCATCATCCCAAGGATCTCCACCTTGACCTCCGAACGGTCCAAACGACTTGAAAGGGTACATGTGTGATATCGGTTCTGAATATACTCCGATAGAATCAAGATCTGAACCAGATCTTCCGTAAAAGCCGATGATTTTGCTTCCAGTCGATGGATACCCGAAATACATTCCTATTTCCTTGCCAAAGGGACCATGTCTTCCTTTATTGCTATGAAATGTGAGGGAGTGAATAATGATGGGTTCATAATTCTCTCTCTTGTAACCAGAAATTGATGTCAAATACTCTCGTGGATAATCCAATCGAACCTGCACACATTTTCTCTTTCATAAAGTTTGGCTTGGTAGAATCGAAGTGATAAGATTTAACAGGATAATGAAAACAACCAAGATACACAAATTTCATATAAAATTACACTTCATATGGGACTTGCGCTAAACCCATATGAGGGACCATTAACTAAGGTACTCTCGAAGAACTCGAAACAATCCTGATCGTCACCAATCAGTCAAACAAGTGAATAAACAACTGATGGTGTACTTAGCGAGAACAGTGGGGAGGAAAAAACTAACCTTGGTGACTTTTCCCTTGCCATTTCCCGTATTAGCACCATGTGTACCTGAGAAAACCGGTTCACCATTCTTGTCATAACAAAAAAAAATGTTGTGGATGATATCATCGTGCATGATCTCAATCTCCCTCACACCACTGAATTTACCATCATCCCAGGCATTCCCACCTAGGCCTCCAAATGGTCCAATTGATTTGATTGGGTAAAGATCAGAGATTGGCTCAAAATATGCTCCGATTGCATCAAGATGGTCGCCACTTCTTCCATAAAATCCTATTATTTTGCCGCCCGTTGTAGGCGATGAGAAGTAGACTCCCTTTTCATCACCAAATGGTCCAATCGTCCGTTTGTTACTCTGAAAGGTGAGCGAGCGAATGACGGTGGGACAAGAACTAGAACTTCTTATGTAACCTGATATTGAAGTTAGATACTCATCCGGATCATTTAGATCAATCTGCATAGATTAGTGGGGCGCGACTATATCAAACTCATGATCAGCAACACATGTAAAATTTCAATGAGGAATATGTACGAGGACTTACTTCATGGATCTTGCCTTGAGCTGGGCCACCATGTCTTTCAGATGGCCATGTAACATTATCCTCCTCTTCGTATTGGACTGTGATTGACTCGATGATCGGTTCTCTACTTTGTTCGAATACAATTACGATTTTCCTCACGTTAGCATGGTGGTTGCCATCATCCCAAGATGAACCACCTGAACCACCAAATAACCCCACTGATTTGAAGGGATACAGCTTGTTCGAGTAGAGCTCAACGTGTGCTCCAATAGAATCTAGTAAAGCACCACTTCTGCCAAAAAATCCAACAATTTTCCCAACTTCTGATGGCAAGGAAAAGTACTTCCCTTCCTCTTTCCCAATCGGTCCCCACATTCTTTTGTTGGTTCGAAATGTGAGCGAGTTGATTTGACTGAGACTGTCATGTGAATTGATATATCCAGAAAAAGAAGTTATGTACTCATCCGGGTAGACCAATATAACCTGCAAAAAAGACACAAAAACACATTCGATATGAGTGCCTCCATGTTGGGTCATTTGATGTGCAAAATAAATTGGTAATTTTATTTTGAAATATGATTCAGATCAATAAAATAAGTTATATACGCTAAGATTTGGGTAGGTTATGTTTCTAATACATTTTACTTTGTAAATCAAATAGTAACTTCTTGTTTATGGCTAGGTTTATCTTTGCCTAATCTTAATAAAGTGAAGTTATTATCTCTTCCGGTTGGTTTTATAACAATCATGCTGATCCTCATGTGTCTCCGGTATGAGCTTTTCAAGTCCATTTGCGAAGCAATTGTTAAGAATAGGTTCATAATTCCATAATTGACTAATGTTATAATAAGCTAGAAAGATTAACTTATGACATTCGAGCTGGAAGGAGAAAGATAAAAAGAAAGAGTATAGATACAACCTCAGAAGTATTCTCCCCGCCATTGCCACCATGCCTAGTTGATTGTATGGAACCGTCGGCGATGACGTATTCAACAGCGATAGAATCAATATTGGCCAATCCATACCGAACGACAATTCTACTTATATGCATATATTGTCCATCATCCCAGGAATCTCCACCCACACCTCCAAATGGCCCTAAAACCTTAACGGGATATGTATGAGGAATTGGCTCATAAAAAGCTCCAATGGACTCGAGATGAGAGCCATTGCACCTCCCATAAAACCCGACAATTTTGCCGCCAGTATATGGAAATGAAAATTCCCTCCCTTTATCAGCTATTCCGAATGGTCCACGTTTCCCCTTGTTAGTATGGATTGTCAATGACTCAAAAATGGTGCATTCTGAACCTTCAATAGTGGAGCCTGAGATAGAAGTCAAGTATTCATTTGGATGGTTGAGCTTAATCTGAGCAAACAAAAATCAAAATTTGATGAGAGGTGAGCAAGAGGAAAATCTGGGAGATGAGATTGAACATATGAAAATAGCATATATCTAAGGATGGAAATTATGTTCACTTTTCTTGATTTTGTGATGTTTCATTTCTTCTTATGTTTCCTTTTAACTCTTTTTGGGCCTAGCTATTTCCCGATAGCTTAAATGAGCCCAACTCAGCTATACAATCCTTTTTCTTTTTTCTGTTTTTTTTAAAAAAGCATACTAATGACTTACCTCAGATTTTTCGTCTCCTAATCCACTTGTGCCATGTGTGAAGGGACCAACTGGACGTCCAAACTTGTCGTATATAATAGAGATAGACTTGATTGTCTTTGAAGTGGAGCCTACATATACAACGATTTCCCTCACATCGGTATATCTCCCATCATCCCAAATGTCCTCACCTTTATCACCCCCGCACGGTCCAAAAGCTTCAAAAGGATATGCATGACAAATTGGCCCAAAGTGTGCTCCAATTGAATCAAGATGATCGCCACATTTTCCATGAAACCCAATAATTCTCCCGCCATCAACTTGTGGCAAATGAAAAGATCGCCCTTTTGCCAAGCCAAATGGTCCATATGTGTCTCTGTTGGTATGGAATTGGAGAGATTGAATAGCAATAGGAGCTTGGTCGTCTCTTATATGGCCTGAGATTGAAGTCAGATATTCATTTGGATAGTCCAATTTGACCTGCAACAAGTGCAAGAATTTTTGTAAGTCACCGTTCTCTTTCAAGATTAAGAAGTACTTTTATTCACATATCGAATCTAAATTTTTTTTCTTTTTTTGTCCTTTTGACCTATAGTGCCACCTACTTGGACACTCTTTCAACGATACTATATGTGAGTTTATATTAATCATACGATGGGTTATTGCTTCTTGTAATGTGGAGCATGTATTTACTTCTTCCCATCTCTTAATCGTAATCATCCATATGCAAAAAATTTATGACCCAATGAAACTTTTAAGAGTAATAGGGTACTGACCGTATAAATTTCACCATAAGAATATCCGCCATGCTC
The DNA here is from genome assembly GCA_031216235.1 of Syzygium jambos. Lineage (NCBI taxonomy): Eukaryota > Viridiplantae > Streptophyta > Magnoliopsida > Myrtales > Myrtaceae > Syzygium > Syzygium jambos. The sequence continues at coordinate 25,682,810 of CM062228.1, forward strand.
GAACGAACGCACCAAACATCCATCTTGATCATAATCAATAATGATGGAATTGATAACTGACTTGACGAGGACACTAATTTGCCTTACACCAGTGTACACTCCATCATCATAAGCACTGCCACCTTGACCTCCATATGGCCCAATAAATTTCACTGGGAGAGAGAGGGAACTATAAACTCCATCAATGCAATCAAGATAAGGGCTTCTCACCAACTTGTCCAATATTTTATGCCATTGATCTTTTGATTTAGCCCTGAGGTAAGAACCAAACTTTTCGAGGGCCAATGGATGACCTCCTGCATAATGAATTAGACTTTTACACAACTCCTCATAACCTTGTTTAGAATCACTCTTGAAGGCATGGTGACAAAAGAGTTGAAGTGCTTCGTTCGGACTCAATCCATTGACAATGTACTTGTCATCTACATTGAGAGCTTTCAGCAACTTTTGATCTCTTGTGGTGATCAAGATTCTACTCCCGGGATGAAATGATGTCCGCTCTCCGGCGGCAAAACTGTCAATTTGTTCTTTCTCGGTAACACCATCAAGAACAAGAAGTATCTTTTTACGACACAAGCTACTCTTTATCTCATTGATGTTGGTGTTAGTGTCATCGTACATATTCCATCCTCCCACGTTGATGAGCTTTTGGAGTAACCTCTTCTGCAGGCCAAGAAGATTCGCTTCTCCAATTTTATTGAGAAAGACAAAACACTCGAATTCATCAAGAATGCGATCACAAGCAACTCCGGCCACCATTGTCTTACCTATTCCTGCCACACCACATATGCCGATCATGCGCACATCCTCCTTTCGGCCATTTCTCAGTGAGGAAATCACATCATCTGCCAAATGATCTACTCCAATTGCGTTTTTTACAAAGGAGAGAGACCGTACTTGATGAATCTTCTCATTAAGGCGCTTGACTACCATTTCAGTGAGCTTCGATTCATTGCTGATGTTAAATGTTACTAAAAAAATCATATTAGCAATATGTATGAGAAAATAAGCATACACATATGCCCCAGGAGACAACATATGACAAACATTGTACAACCTCATCTTGGGGCAGAGGAGAAAATCGAGCTCGACAAAAACACCAGACATTGGCATATGTAGCAAAGAAATGGTGATTGACGAAGTGCTACAACCTCATCTCGAGGCAGAGGAGGGTTCGTCTAGTTCCTTGTTTTTTTTATGGTTTTTCTCTATCGCCTTGCGGTGCGCCGTACCATGCATTCGAGGAAACAACACATTTCTGACCAAGGCTATAAAAACACTAAAAAACTAAGTAAAAAGAATTCTTCGTCGATACTTTTCCCCATTTCTACTATTTTATCATGCTTTTAAGCCTGAAACTCCAAAATTTGGCCCAAAAACAGGGGTGAAACCTCATAAGACACTTTTAGCGGAAGAAAAATAGTTTGCCCTATGATACAATTTCTGGATTTGAACTAACTCAAACCGAGTGTCTATCTTGTTTGGATTTGCTTCGGTTTATAGTTGTCATTTTTTTGTTCCCCAATTCCCAACAATGCACACTACAAACTTGGGGAACATTTATTACGGTGTTTTGCTTTGGCTTTCTCAATATTTACGGAGAAGATATAAAACATTATCCTCATATTTCATCTTTATGTCAATTTGACCTTTAAGTTTTGTAAACCTGCAATTAGCATCCCAACTGCATTTAACATTTGGTACTATCTACGAACTAGTCATTTTTCTTCCAATTTTGCTCCTCCCATCATTTCAAATTCATTCACAATGAAATCTCACTCGCCCATAAGCCTAACCGATCCACTCACCCACTGCTCAGCTCCTACCCTCCCGGCGTTGCCAATGCCTACCATGCTGTCGCCACCAACCACCACCACAGCTGAGCCACGATCTGTCAAGCTCAACTCGACATATCAATTGAGCTCCACCGGCATCGAGCTTGACTCAAATCTGAGTCTACATATCTAAGTCAAGCTCGATGCTGACCAACGCCGCAAAGAGGGATACGCAGAGAGAGAGAGAGAGAGAGAGAGAGAGAGAGAGAGAGAGAGAGAGAGAGAGAGAGAGAGAGAGAGAGAGAGAGAGAGTTGTAGAGAGGGCTCAATAGGAGTTGGTGGTGACGCGGCATGGATCGGGGTTGGTAGAGCAGGGGTGAGAGAGAAAGAGGGAGAAGGGGTGAATGGTAGATAGGTTTTTTTGGATGGAAGGATTCTGTAGGGAAGTGCAAATTATAGGTTTTCAAAACTCAAGATGCAAGTTAATATTGGAATGAAAAGTGAAGATGGTTTTTAAAATTATCGCTATTTTACATCTAAAATTTTGTAATTAACACATAAAGTCACATCATTTATTCCATAATCTTCCAAAAAATCACAATAAGAATTTTGAGGAAAGTCGAAAAAGACTCCTGCTTCTTCCCATCCCTTAAGAAAACCAATTCTGTCGATTACACACAAATTCCGTCTACAAAGCAGACAAACTAACGAACGTGAAAAGAAAAAAAATCACAGATCACGATACTAAGCTTCGACATGGAGTGAAAATCAGAGGTACGTACCCATGGGCGTGGTTCTCCAAATGGAAGCCCGAAAGTTTCTTAGCCTCTGCTAGGGCATCCCTCCATGTTCGTATTTGCGCTTCGTCTCTCACGATCTTACACAACCTCTCGAAACCTTCCCCGAATTCACTTCCGCTCGTCAACTGCGAAAGATCAGACGTTCTCACGCCATGAAAGACGGGAACAACCACGTGGCCATGGTTCTTGAGCTGCCTTCTGCACTCGAGGATCTCGACCAGCTCATTCAAGCACCACTTGGATTCAGCGTACTTCGGGGAGAACACAATGACAGCAAACCTCGAGTGGCGGATCGCTCTCAAGAGCTTGCACTTGATCTCCTCCCCTGCGTCGTCACTGTCTTCGTCGCTGAAGTAGTGAATCCCCGCCTGGCTCAGCTCGCGTAAGAGGTGCGATATGAATTTTTTCCTCATTTCCTTGCCTCTAAAACTCACGAACACGTCATGTTTCCATTGATGAGAACACATGATGCCTATCTTGTTGATATATTGTCACACCCCAAAACCTACCAGAATGGGGGATGACACGACCGTCCTTTCATCCAAAGGACGCAGCCTCAAACCGCCCAAAAATCCCCACGACATCACTCTCGCTCTATCGGCTAACAACCAAAGAACCTGAAAAGATTGGGAAAAAAGATGAATGAGCAACCACAGCTCAGTGAATAGTACATCTCTTCTAAGTAGATCGAACAATCACTATGCATGTGTACAAAGTAATACCAGAACTTCAGAAGCCAAATCCAAGGTTTAAAATACATATAAAATCACATAAAAGTTATTTCATTTCATCAAAACTTTGTACAAGTCACAAATACACATTTAAATCCACCGTCACAATTCAAACTATCAACGGTCAAGTCCATTGATCAATCTCTATAAAAATCACGTCAATGGTCCATTTCATTGACTAATCTCAAATCACACATCAACCGTCTTTTCTATTGATGAATCTCATATCATATCAAACGTCGATGGTCCATTCCATCGACCAATCGATTACTCAATATTTAACCATGGTCACGACACAAAGTCTTGTGACAAGTCTACCAAGATTCTCCCTTGGCAAGGTCTCTACCTATAAAGCCGGTGGCTCGACCCAGAAGGATATCCTAAACCCGGCATACATACCCTAAAACCCCTCAATTGATTCACAGTCATATGTAGTATCAAATAATCATCCTTTAATATCAGAAATCCAATCCAAAATACATTTTACAAACCAAATAAATAACTTTCTCGCAACACGGCTTATCTGCCAGAAATACATTTCGTAGAGCATTTTTTGAATCATTTCCGAATTCATTTCATAAACTATTTCGTAACGCAATATACAAATGTATCCTTTCACAATACATTTTCAAAAACGATTCTCAAATCATTCTCAAATACTAAAAAGTAGTAAATGCTCAATCCATACTTTTATGCAACAAATATGTTCTTTCACAGTTCATTATATATCGAGTTTCTTCCGCTTTAAAGACATGAGTTTAGAAATTCATAGAAGAGATAGCACTCACCTGAAATCCCCAAAAATCAAACGACGCTCATTTGAACCGACAATCTCGTAATCCTAATAATTAAATGAAAATCGACGTCAAAATCAAGTAAAATACTACGATAACTACGAAACCGCTAAACAACGCTTAAACGCTAACAAGACAACTCAAAGGGCCCACAAAGCGATTATCCAAACCGATTATCCAAACCGTCCGCAACGCAGAGCTTGAACGTGAAACTTGATTGCGCCATAAATTCCTCCACCGAACCCCATTTCGAGCGAGCTTATAGTCAATAGAAAGTCCATTCAAAGCACTACAAGAACCCCAACTTGGCCATCCCAAAATCGAGCCAAAAACCGACAAAAATCGACTTAAAAGCTGCTGGTCGCGCACTGTTCACATTGCGCGGCCAACTTCAAAAATTCATATTGGGCAAACCGTAAGTCCAAATTAAGATCCGTAAAATCCCACAGTCCCATAACACCCTAAACTATCAATTCTATATATATTTATAGCTCAAGGACTTAAAAATCGGACTTCGCCGTGCAAATATCACATAACTCTAAAATATGAGCCCTAATCCGAAAAATACTCCGATTGAACGAACGAGAGACACGAGCACTTACCGGGCGTTGCATTACGAAGTTGAATTGGCTTGACAAGACCCCTTGACACCAAACCCTCTCGCTCTTCTTTCTTCTTCATCTTCTTCTTCTTTCCCCTTTTTCTCTTTCTTCCTCTGTTTCTTGCCGAGGGAACTCTCGGTCTCCCTTTTAACCAAGCTCTCGGCCTCCCTTTGTTGACTGGGTCAACACTTTCTTTTTCCTTCTGTTTTTTTGATTGGGTCAAAACCCATATATTACATATTTGGTGTAGAAACTTTGATTGAGAGGCCGCGTGTATTTACGTTGAAAAGACATTAAGCGGAGACTTCTTCATGCTGACTTCGAGGAAATAACGCACATTTGACAATGAGATGAATTTGAACATGGATGTTGTAAAGAAAGATCCGCGACTTTTCTTCTTTTTTTAATTTTTTGCCAAATCATCTCCAACTGGCTTGCTTGATCATTAGTCGTTCCTATGTCTATTGTAGTCATGGCCACAGTTCAGGAACCGCCGGTTCCGGTTCGGAATCGGCAGTTCCGGTTCGTGGCCACGAATGAACCGGAACCGGAACCGCAAGGGGGCGGTTTCGGTTCCGGTTCGGAACCGGCGGTTCCGGGCCGATTCCGGTTCCAGCCGGTTCCTTATTTAAAAATTAATAAAATAATTATAAAATAAAAATTGCAGACCTGGTCCTCCGTTGTTCGTCACTTGGGCTTCGCGGCCTTGGCCACGGTGGCGGAGGCGGGGTTCAAGGTTGCGAGGAGATGAAGTGGGAGATGGGGGCAGCGGCGAGGGGGAGAAGGAGGGGGCCGGGAGGGGGACGGGGACGGGGACGGGGACGGGGAGGAGGAGCGGGGGGTCCTCCTCCTCCGGGGTCGGGAGGAGGGGAGGTGTAACATCCTGAATTTTGACCCGTTATCGGGATCAATAAAGTGTATATTCATTCTCGTGTAATTTTAGTGAGTCTCGCCTGAACCTGATCAGTCTCGGGATACTAACCATATGAGAAAGGCTAAATAGGAACAGGTACGTGGACCGAGAACCCGATCGCGACTGAACGCTGATTTCGAAGAACGTTGAGGAAATATTTTGAGCCAATATAGGCCGATCTTAGGAAAATGACTGGTTGATTTTGTCAGTAACGTACGATCGGATCGCGAGTGATTTCGCACGACCGAAAGTACATCTGACGAATGAAACCTGATTGTAATCCAAACGATCGCGACCCTGGTACTAGTGATAATTCCTCTCGTTCTCTCGAAATTTAGACCATCACGATTCGGACAATCTTAGGTCGATACGCGTAACGCCTAAACTGCCGCTCGTTAGTGAGAGACCCTAAAACTGCGAAACGAGCATATTGAGATTACAATATTGGACCCGAGTTTCGATATCAAAATCTCAAGGGTATTCACAACTATTCAATAAGACGGACGTCAATTGGTAATGGCCATTCGTGTTTGGGATTAAAACAGTTGAAAACGGAAGATTTGACAGAAAGTGAGAAAAAGACCATTTTGCCCCTGGAAACACCGAGGCCGATTTCGGAGGCCGTTTGAGGTTATTTTTCGCGGCCAACGTCATTTTGGGGTATCCGAGTGTGTTTGGAGTGATTCTGGACAGAAAGTGGAATTTCGGCAAAAATTGGAAAATAATATTATTTTATTCCCGGAAACTTCGCAGAGGATTTTCGAGGGCTTAGAAAGTGAATTTCGCGATTCCGACTCTGGATTAGGTATCACATGAATATTTAGGACCGGTATGTGCGAAAATTGGAATTTCGGTTCCGGACGGAAAAAGGACGAAAATGCCCCTAGGCCAATTTTGGATTATTTCGAATTTTGAATTAAATTTTGGAGGTTAACCAAGGTTGGGTAAGGTTAACTAGGGTTGGTTAACCATGGTTAGGGGCAAATGACCATAATACCCTTGCATTATTGGATGAGAATGGATATGAACCCTTGGATCAAGGGCATTTTGGGCATAATGGGCTAGATTTTGACATGTGGCATCCACTCACCCCCTCCCTTGACCATCTTTGACTCTCTCTCTCTCTCCTCAGCTTTCTCTCTCCCCGCAATTCTCTCTCTCCTCTCCCGAAATCCTCTCGGCCGCTCCCTCTTCCACCGATCAGCACCGCCAGTCCACTGTTCACGCCGGAACAGCAGGTTTCGCCGGAGCTGCTGGTCGCCGACCGCCGAGTGCCGACCCCTGGTGCCGTCCCCAGCCCAGTCGCAACCCTGTCCCCCTCTCCCGCCGCCCGTGACCGCCCGTTGCAGCCGCTCCAGCCGAGGCGCGACAAGGACGCCGTCGCCGTCGCTGGGCTCGTCCGCCTGGCCGCGCCGCCGTGCACCGCTCCACTGACCGGCCTCACCCTCACCCTCTCTCTCTCCTGCTTCCTCAGCCAGCCCCCACCGAAGCTTCCCGTGTTTTGGCCGAGTGATTGCCGTGGGCTTGCCGGAGCCGCCGTGAGCCGCCGGCTTGCTTTGGAACGCCGCCGCCGATAATACCGCTCGCCGGTCGTCGGCCGCTCGTTCCCGTCGTATCGCGTCGTCATTAGGCGAGTAAAACTACTAATCACTAAATTAGTCTTAATTGTGCTAGATTAGGGGCTTAATTGTGGTAATTAGTGCCTAATTAAGTGTGTTTTATGCAAGGATTGATTAGTGGACTTAATTAGGGCTAATTATAGTGGTTTAGGGGTAATTAGGAGAGGATTGGTGGGCTGAATTGGTGTGGGCTGCATGGGCTCCGAAAATTGTGTTATTTGGGCCCAAGTTGGATAAATTTAAATGGGCCCAAGTTGGATAAATTTAAATGGGCCCAAGTTGGATAATTTTAAATGGGCCCAAGTTGGAGAATTTTGAAATGGGCCTAGATTGTGAATTGAATTGAAATTGTTGAAGCCCAATTGGAAGATTGAAATGGGCCTTGATGTGAATTTACTTGAAATTGTGGAAGCCCACATGAGAATTAAATGGGCCTTGGTTGTGAAATTCTCTGTTGATTTTGATATGAATTGAGTGTGATTGTGACCGACGGGTCAGGCCTTCGGGTCGATATATAACTGTGACCGACGGGTCAGGCCTACGGGTCGAGTGTGATTGTGACCGACGGGTCAGGCCTTCGGGTCGATATATAACTGTGACCGACGGGTCAGGCCTACGGGTCGAGTGTGATTGTGACCGACGGGTCAGGCCTTCGGGTCGATATATAACTGTGACCGACGGGTCAGGCCTACGGGTCGAGTGTGATTGTGACCGACGGGTCAGGCCTTCGGGTCGATTTATAACTGTGACCGACGGGTCGGGCCTTCGGGTCGAGTGATTGATGACCATTGGGTCATGGCCTTCGGGTCGATTTAATTGTTTATGAATTATATTGATATCGAAAGCCTAACCTGCAGGGCTGAAGTATTGGAATCGGGCCGTGGACCCATGTGAACTTATATTGATTTAATTACTGGTTCAGTGAATTGTGTGTTTCATTTATTTCTGGAGGTGCACGTTAGCCTAGTTTAGGATTAGAGATTTTACTTGCTGAGTTTATCTCACGGTTGTGGTAAAACCGGATTTTCAGACCCCCGTCCATAGGATGCCGAGGAGGGCCCCTCTTTTTGGATATCCACATAGGATTCAACGAGGTGTTAGTGTTCATCCTTGTGGAGATGGATCAGCGTACGTTAGGTATCAATCGGTTGTACTGATAGATGTGGGAGAAGATCACAACGAGACCCAGGAATACGTAGCCTGGTGTTATAGAGGAGCTAATGGGGTTACTGGACCTCCAATGAGGACTTTTGATGTTCCAGTAGATGTTAATGGCGTCATGATTCCCCAAATGGTGAGTGGAGAAGTCTCTGATCCTCCCGCCTCCCTTAGTGTAAGCAGCGTGGGCGATACGGTGGATGGACCGTTACCGATGGACGAAGTGCAAGGTGGTGAGCAAGTTATAGCTGACGATATGATTGAGGAAGAAGAGGAAGAACTGAATCTGGAAGTTGTGGGAGAAAACGGTGAGCCAGCTGGAGAAGTGGCAGAAGTAGGGTCAGACGAGGAAGTTTTGTCGGAGGAAGACTCGTCTGAGGAATCAGCAGCGCCATCCAATCCTGGCGAGGAGCCGTAGGGCAGATCCCAAGCGTAGGAGAGTAGATTAACCCCTCTTTTTGATGTAACTCTCCCTAGGTAGTTAACTGACACCTTAGGCCACCGATCCTTTTTGCTTAGTGGCCTCTTGATGTATTTCTTTTAGTTGTAAATAAATAGTTTGTATAAGTTTTAAAAAGGTGTATATATGTTAATATAATCTTTAGTATCTTTATACTTATTGTCTATTGCTATTCGCGGTCATGTTTGCTTGTCCGGGTGTATATATATATACGACGTTTCTGCATGTGCCTCGTTTTCTCTGATTTGGGGTTTTGGGTCGTTGACGCAAATCCTGGGAGCGTCACATTTTATTTCGACCTACGCGGATGATCATGCTTCGTGGGGTACGGGACGTGACATCCCCGTTCGAATTGGTATCAGAGCAAGGACAGCTCTGTTCGATTTAGTGGAGCCTTGGAGTGATAAGGAGAAATGACCATGGGTAGCTATAGGGTGACTTAGTGTGCTAAGTGTGCCTCCAGAATGTTTGTGTTTGACTGTTGTGGTGATTGATTGGACCAGTATTGTGCAGGTGCGGCAGGACCCAAGGTAAGTTTGTAAGTCCTTGGGTGAAATTCGTGTGCTGTTGTGTTAGCCGCATGCTGAGTGCCTAATTGCTTTTGTGTTTATACCTGCCTAGGGCTTAGACCGGTTAGTTGGTTTAGGTCTCTAATTCCCGGATGGAATTATAGCAGGTAGTCGAGCACTCAGGATAGAAAGATGAGCAGTGAAAGAGGAAGAGTGAGAGGACCCCCAAGGAGGGGCGCAGGCAGAGAAGCTCGTGGTAGAGGTCGTGGTAGAGCCAGAGCGATAGAGAATATAGTTGCGGGTGCTAGGGAGGAAGAAAACCCTAGAGTGGGTGTTGGGGCTGCAGCAGACCCCAGAGCTGATGTTAGGCAGGCGGAAGATCCGCGTATGGAAGGAGTTCTCAGAGCTTTAGATCGAATTGGAAATGTGATGGATAGACAGGCGCAGGAAAGAGAGAATGCGACTGCTCAGGCTGCTGAGGCCGCAGCCGTTGCTGCCGTCCATGAGAATCAAGCTCAAGCTCAGCCAGTGCAGGCTCAACCAATGGTGGCACCGAGACCAATGCACCAGTTGGTAGAGCATTTTCTTAAGCTAAAACCGCCTAAGTTCACGGGTAGAGGTGACCCCGAAGCCGCCCCGCGTTGGGTGGAGGAATTGGAAAAGGCATTTGAGCTGTTAGAGTGTACTGAGAGGGAAAAGATCTTATTGGCATCGTATCAACTGCAGGACAATGCCCATGACTGGTGGAAGGCGGTTAAAGATAGAGTATTTCCAGAATTTATGGAACCGACCTGGGCAATTTTCGTGGAGCATTTTTATGGACAGTTTTTCTCTGAGAGTGCCCAGGAGAATAAGATGGCAGAGTTTATGAGACTTCGTCAGGGATCGATGACGGTAGTGCAGTATGAGGCAGAGTTTATTAGATTATCCAAGTTTGCCCCGAGAATGGTTGAGAATCCCTTGGACAAGGCTCGAAGGTTCCGGGATGGACTGAAACCGGAGCTTCGTACTCAGATGCTTTTGTTGAATATTCGAGATTATAGAGAGTTATATGAGCGAGCCCAGACTATGGAACGGGATCAGATTGAAAGGGCATCAGCATCGGGTTCGAGGTTTATTCCTAATCGGGACAATCGTCGCTTTGTAAGGAGGCCAATGGCTAGTAATAGACGGTTTGTTCCGCCCCCGAGAAGGAGTATCGGGAAGCCCGGTCAGACGCCACATAGGATCGGACCTTGCTTTCGTTGTGGGAGTATGGGGCACCAGATAAAGAATTGCCCCCAGCAACGACTTTCGGGACCACCAGGACAACCGCAGCAGCCGCTCAGAATTGGAAATCAGGCCGGAAATCCCCCACCGGCTATTCAGGGCAGACCACCTGCGCAAGGACGAGTATATGCGTTAGCGCGAAAAGATGCTGAGGACGCGCCGGGTGTGATCATAGGTACCGTTTCTCTTTGCAATCATTCGGCATATGCGTTATTTGATCCCGGGGCAACCCATTCGTTTATTTCAGAGCAGTTTGTTAGATTGGTTGGTCTGGAGCCTATTCTACTTGAGATTATGTTGTGTGTGACGACCCCACTGCATGATAGGGTGTTAGTATCATTGGGGTGTTTGGACTGTAAAATTGTGATTGGAAATGTTGAGGAAAGGATCGATTTAGCTGTGTTAGCCATGTATGACTTTGATGTGATTATTGGTATGGATTGGCTGACTAAACAGAAAGCCGTTATGGATTGCGGCAGCAGGACGATCCAATTTAATCCGATTGGTCGTCCTAAGTTTGAATTTCAGGGAAACCGAGGAGGAACCTCGATCCCTTGGATTTCCTCAGTGGAAGCAACAGAGATGCTTGAGGAAGGTTGTGAGGGGTACTTGGTGAATGTTAAGGATCCGACATTGGTGGAGCCTAAGTTGGAAGAAATTTCTGTAGTGTGCAATTTCCCCGAGGTTTTTCCTCAAGAATTGCCGGGTTTGCCACCCGAACGGGAAGTGGAATTTGTAATAGAGTTGGCCCCAGGAACTGAGCCAATTTCTAAGGCCCCGTATCGGATGTCATTGTCAGAACTGAAAGAGTTGAAAGTTCAGATGCAAGAGTTACTAGATAAGGGATTTATTCGTCCTAGTGCATCTCCATGGGGAGCGCCAGTCCTGTTTGTAAGGAAAAAGGACGGGACGTTGAGATTATGCATAGATTATCGGCAGTTGAATCAGGTGACTATAAAGAATAAGTATCCACTGCCAAGGATCGATGACTTGTTCGATCAGTTGCAAGGGGCGTCAGTGTTCTCCAAGATTGATCTACGGACAGGGTATCATCAGTTGAGAATTCGGAAAGAGGATATACCCAAGACTGCATTCAGGACGAGATACGGGCATTATGAGTTTACAGTCATGCCCTTTGGTTTAACGAATGCCCCTGCAGCTTTTATGGATCTGATGAACAGAGTTTTTAAGGAATTTCTGGATCAGTTCGTCATAGTGTTCATTGACGATATTCTAGTGTATTCGAAGAGTTCAGAGGAGCATGAAGTGCATTTGACTGAAGTTCTACGGACGTTGAGAGAACATGCGCTTTATGCGAAGTTCAGTAAATGTGAATTTTGGCTTAGCAAGGTAGCCTTTCTTGGACATATCGTGTCGGGAGAAGGAATATCAGTGGATCCGACTAAGATTGAAGCAGTGCTTAAGTGGCCCAGGCCGATGTCAGTGACAGAGATCAGAAGTTTCTTAGGATTGGCTGGCTATTATCGACGCTTCGTGGAAGGATTCTCGTCGATAGCCATGCCATTGACGCGATTACTGAAAAAGGAAAGTAAGTTTGAATGGGACGATAAGTGCGAACGAAGTTTTCAGGAACTTAAGCATAGATTGACGACAGCTCCAGTCTTGACTATCCCCTCTGGACCGGGTGGATTTGAAGTATACAGTGATGCTTCGTTCAAAGGACTTGGCTGTGTGTTAATGCAACATGGCAAAGTAGTTGCGTATGCGTCACGTCAGTTGAGACCTCATGAAGTGAATTATCCGACGCATGACTTAGAGTTGGCTGCCATCGTCTTTGCACTTAAGATTTGGAGGCATTATCTGTGTGGGGAAAAGTTTCAGATTTATACGGATCATCAGAGTCTCAAATACCTGTTCTCACAAAAAGAGTTGAATATGAGACAGCGTAGATGGATGGAACTTCTAAAGGATTATGACTGCGACATCATGTATCATCCTGGGAAGGCAAATCGAGTTGCAGATGCACTGAGTCGCAAGTCGAGCATGGCACACTTGATGATTAGGGAATGGATGTTATTGGAAAAGATCCGAGACTCGGAATTTAAATTGGAATTAAGCCATGTGTCGAATCTGCTGGCTACTTTGAGGATCGAGCTGGAGATTCAAACTAAGATTAAGGCTCTACAACCCACGGATCAGGAAATTCAGAAAATTATGAGAATGGATGCCTCGGCAAGGAAGCCAGATTTTCAGGTATCAGAGGATGGAGTCCTAAAGTATAGGGGACGATGGTGTGTGCCGGATGATATTGAGCTTAAGGAAGAAATATTGAGAGAAGCTCATCGCAGCAATTACAGTATCCACCCTGGCAGTACGAAAATGTATCAGAATTTAAGGCAACATTATTGGTGGAATGGATTGAAAGCGGATGTAGCCAAGTATGTGGCTAAGTGTTTGACGTGTCAACAGGTCAAGGCACAACACTGTAAACCTGGAGGACTGCTGCGACCGTTGGAAATTCCCGAGTGGAAATGGGAACACATAACCATGGATTTCGTAACGGGATTACCGAGGAGTCAGAGAGGGCACGATTCAATTTGGGTGATAGTGGATAGGTTGACTAAGTCAGCGCATTTTCTGGCAGTGCGCAAGGATTTAGAGTTAGAAAAGTATGCGGAGCTGTATGTAAGACAGATCGTGAGACTGCATGGTGTGCCAATGACGATTACTTCAGATCGTGATCCGAGGTTTACAGCGAATTTCTGGAAAAGCTTGCAGACAGCTTTGGGGACAAAGGTGCAGTTCAGTACAGCTTATCATCCGCAGACTGATGGACAATCAGAAAGAACAATCCAGACCCTTGAGGATATGTTGAGGGCTTGTGTGGTGGATTTTCAGGGCAAATGGGAAGAACAACTGCATCTGGTGGAGTTTGCATACAATAACAGTTATCAGCAGAGTATTCAGATGGCCCCGTTTGAAGCCTTGTATGGCAGAGCGTGTAGGACTCCCGTGTGCTGGGATGAAGTGGGAGAACGGAGCATTACAGGCCCAGAGTTGGTACAGCAAACAGTGGAAGCTGTTGAGATCATTAGAGAGAGGTTAAAAACAGCACAGAGTAGGCAGAAAAGTTATGCCGATCGGAGACGACGACATCTGGAATTTCAAGTTGGGGATCATGTGTTTCTCAAGGTGTCGCCTATGAAGGGATTATCCCGATTTGGCAAGAAAGGAAAGTTGAGTCCGAGATTTGTTGGGCCGTTTGAGATTCTGGAAAAGATTGGCGACATGGCGTACAGACTGGCCCTGCCACCGAATTTGTCCCAGATACACAACGTCTTCCACGTGTCGATGTTGAGAAAGTATGAACCGGATCCGACACACGTTCTAAGATACGAAGAAATAGACGTGGACGACAGGGTGTCGTACGTGGAGAGACCAGTCAGAATCGAAGACAGAAAGGATCGAGTACTTCGGAACAAGACAATTCCGATGGTTAAGGTAGTTTGGGAGCACCACGGAACAGAGGGCGCTACTTGGGAAAGCGAGGAAGCCATGCGACGTCAACACCCCCAGTTGTTTGAAGAACAGGGTTGAAGTTCAAATTTCGAGGACGAAATTTTTGTAAGGGGGAAGAGTTGTAACATCCTGAATTTTGACCCGTTATCGGGACCAATAAAGTGTATATTCATTCTCGTGTAATTTTAGTGAGTCTCGCCTGAACCTGATCAGTCTCGGGATACTAACCATATGAGAAAGGCTAAATAGGAACAGGTACGTGGACCGAGAACCCGATCGCGACTGAACGCTGATTTCGAAGAACGTTGAGGAAATATTTTGAGCCAATATAGGCCGATCTTAGGAAAATGACTGGTTGATTTTGTCAGTAACGTACGATCGGATCGCGAGTGATTTCGCACGACCGAAAGTACATCTGACGAATGAAACCTGATTGTAATCCAAACGATCGCGACCCTGGTACTAGTGATAATTCCTCTCGTTCTCTCGAAATTTAGACCATCACGATTCGGACAATCTTAGGTCGATACGCGTAACGCCTAAACTGCCGCTCGTTAGTGAGAGACCCTAAAACTGCGAAACGAGCATATTGAGATTACAATATTGGACCCGAGTTTCGATATCAAAATCTCAAGGGTATTCACAACTATTCAATAAGACGGACGTCAATTGGTAATGGCCATTCGTGTTTGGGATTAAAACAGTTGAAAACGGAAGATTTGACAGAAAGTGAGAAAAAGACCATTTTGCCCCTGGAAACACCGAGGCCGATTTCGGAGGCCGTTTGAGGTTATTTTTCGCGGCCAACGTCATTTTGGGGTATCCGAGTGTGTTTGGAGTGATTCTGGACAGAAAGTGGAATTTCGGCAAAAATTGGAAAATAATATTATTTTATTCCCGGAAACTTCGCAGAGGATTTTCGAGGGCTTAGAAAGTGAATTTCGCGATTCCGACTCTGGATTAGGTATCACATGAATATTTAGGACCGGTATGTGCGAAAATTGGAATTTCGGTTCCGGACGGAAAAAGGACGAAAATGCCCCTAGGCCAATTTTGGATTATTTCGAATTTTGAATTAAATTTTGGAGGTTAACCAAGGTTGGGTAAGGTTAACTAGGGTTGGTTAACCATGGTTAGGGGCAAATGACCATAATACCCTTGCATTATTGGATGAGAATGGATATGAACCCTTGGATCAAGGGCATTTTGGGCATAATGGGCTAGATTTTGACATGTGGCATCCACTCACCCCCTCCCTTGACCATCTTTGACTCTCTCTCTCTCTCCTCAGCTTTCTCTCTCCCCGCAATTCTCTCTCTCCTCTCCCGAAATCCTCTCGGTCGCTCCCTCTTCCACCGATCAGCACCGCCAGTCCACTGTTCACGCCGGAACAGCAGGTTTCGCCGGAGCTGCTGGTCGCCGACCGCCGAGTGCCGACCCCTGGTGCCGTCCCCAGCCCAGTCGCAACCCTGTCCCCCTCTCCCGCCGCCCGTGACCGCCCGTTGCAGCCGCTCCAGCCGAGGCGCGACAAGGACGCCGTCGCCGTCGCTGGGCTCGTCCGCCTGGCCGCGCCGCCGTGCACCGCTCCACTGACCGGCCTCACCCTCACCCTCTCTCTCTCCTGCTTCCTCAGCCAGCCCCCACCGAAGCTTCCCCTGTTTTGGTCGAGTGATTGCCGTGGGCTTGCCGGAGCCGCCGTGAGCCGCCGGCTTGCTTTGGAACGCCGCCGCCGATAATACCGCTCGCCGGTCGTCGGCCGCTCGTTCCCGTCGTATCGCGTCGTCATTAGGCGAGTAAAACTACTAATCACTAAATTAGTCTTAATTGTGCTAGATTAGGGGCTTAATTGTGGTAATTAGTGCCTAATTAAGTGTGTTTTATGCAAGGATTGATTAGTGGACTTAATTAGGGCTAATTATAGTGGTTTAGGGGTAATTAGGAGAGGATTGGTGGGCTGAATTGGTGTGGGCTGCATGGGCTCCGAAAATTGTGTTATTTGGGCCCAAGTTGGATAAATTTAAATGGGCCCAAGTTGGATAAATTTAAATGGGCCCAAGTTGGATAATTTTAAATGGGCCCAAGTTGGAGAATTTTGAAATGGGCCTAGATTGTGAATTGAATTGAAATTATTGAAGCCCAATTGGAAGATTGAAATGGGCCTTGATGTGAATTTACTTGAAATTGTGGAAGCCCACATGAGAATTAAATGGGCCTTGGTTGTGAAATTCTCTGTTGATTTTGATATGAATTGAGTGTGATTGTGACCGACGGGTCAGGCCTTCGGGTCGATATATAACTGTGACCGACGGGTCAGGCCTACGGGTCGAGTGTGATTGTGACCGACGGGTCAGGCCTTCGGGTCGATATATAACTGTGACCGACGGGTCAGGCCTACGGGTCGAGTGTGATTGTGACCGACGGGTCAGGCCTTCGGGTCGATATATAACTGTGACCGACGGGTCAGGCCTACGGGTCGAGTGTGATTGTGACCGACGGGTCAGGCCTTCGGGTCGATTTATAACTGTGACCGACGGGTCGGGCCTTCGGGTCGAGTGATTGATGACCATTGGGTCATGGCCTTCGGGTCGATTTAATTGTTTATGAATTATATTGATATCGAAAGCCTAACCTGCAGGGCTGAAGTATTGGAATCGGGCCGTGGGCCCATGTGAACTTATATTGATTTAATTACTGGTTCAGTGAATTGTGTGTTTCATTTATTTCTGGAGGTGCACGTTAGCCTAGTTTAGGATTAGAGATTTTACTTGCTGAGTTTATCTCACGGTTGTGGTAAAACCGGATTTTCAGACCCCCGTCCATAGGATGCCGAGGAGGGCCCCTCTTTTTGGATATCCACATAGGATTCAACGAGGTGTTAGTGTTCATCCTTGTGGAGATGGATCAGCGTACGTTAGGTATCAATCGGTTGTACTGATAGATGTGGGAGAAGATCACAACGAGACCCAGGAATACGTAGCCTGGTGTTATAGAGGAGCTAATGGGGTTACTGGACCTCCAATGAGGACTTTTGATGTTCCAGTAGATGTTAATGGCGTCATGATTCCCCAAATGGTGAGTGGAGAAGTCTCTGATCCTCCCGCCTCCCTTAGTGTAAGCAGCGTGGGCGATACGGTGGATGGACCGTTACCGATGGACGAAGTGCAAGGTGGTGAGCAAGTTATAGCTGACGATATGATTGAGGAAGAAGAGGAAGAACTGAATCTGGAAGTTGTGGGAGAAAACGGTGAGCCAGCTGGAGAAGTGGCAGAAGTAGGGTCAGACGAGGAAGTTTTGTCGGAGGAAGACTCGTCTGAGGAATCAGCAGCGCCATCCAATCCTGGCGAGGAGCCGTAGGGCAGATCCCAAGCGTAGGAGAGTAGATTAACCCCTCTTTTTGATGTAACTCTCCCTAGGTAGTTAACTGACACCTTAGGCCACCGATCCTTTTTGCTTAGTGGCCTCTTGATGTATTTCTTTTAGTTGTAAATAAATAGTTTGTATAAGTTTTAAAAAGGTGTATATATGTTAATATAATCTTTAGTATCTTTATACTTATTGTCTATTGCTATTCGCGGTCATGTTTGCTTGTCCGGGTGTATATATATATATACGACGTTTCTGCATGTGCCTCGTTTTCTCTGATTTGGGGTTTTGGGTCGTTGACGCAAATCCTGGGAGCGTCACATTTTATTTCGACCTACGCGGATGATCATGCTTCGTGGGGTACGGGACGTGACAGGAGGAGAAGGGGACGTCGACGTCAGCAGTTGCGGCCATGGGGGGCGGTGACGGCGGCAGCGGCGAGGGTCAGATCTGGGGAGACGAGGAGACGGGGGGCGGGCGGAGGAGAAAAGGGGAGGAGGAGCAGGGTAGCGAGGGGGAAGGAGGAGTGGGCGTCGGCGTCGGCGGCTGCGGCCATAGGCGGGGGCGAAGGCGGCGGGGGTTAGATCTGGGAAGACAGGGGCCAGGGGGTGGGCGGAGGAGAAGAAGAAGGAGGAAAAGGAGAAGGAGAAGGAGAAGATGCACTGATGCAGAGCGAGAGAGAGAGAGAGGGGGGGAGGGGGGCCCGGCCTGCAGGGGCCTGCAGGCTGCTGCTGCTGCAGCGTGGTCTGCAATGCAGGCTGTGCTGCAGCGCAGCCTGCACCCTGCAGCTTCTCCTTCTTTTGTTTTTTTTTTTTCGAAGAACCGGCCCGGAACCGCCGGTTCCGAGCCGGTTTAAATTTTTCTGGAACCGGAACCGGGCCGGTTCCGAACCGCGGGCCCGGGTTTGACCGGGCCGGTTCCAGGCCAAAACCGGCCCGTGGCCACCACTAGTCTATTGTCTCTCTCTTTTCTGAAAATAATTATATTAAAACTTGAACGTGCACGTCTCCTTGTCGTACAATAATTTACCGGGTAAAAATATGATTGGTGGGATGCATTTCGTTGACCAAAAAAGTCATTTAGCCTAACCAGAGACTTGTTCATGATAGCTTAAAGGAAATCTGGAGTCTGCAACTTGGATTTATTTGACAAATTTTATTTCAACAGAAAATGTATTGAATGGCAACAGCAAAATATCTCTCTCTCTCTCGCCCACTAGTAGTTACAAACCACAGAATAACTTGGTATGCCCACCGAAGATTGTACGTTCAACTTAGCAAAATGCAAAATCAAATACAGAATATTTGCACGAAAATTGACAACACTGAAACCAAAGCTGCAAAAAGATGTTGACAGTTGTCTTTCAGGAACGTGTCATACGGGTTTTTGGGGGCAACTCAATGCCTTTTAAAATTTCTTTCTAGTTCTTCTTATTTGTTATGTCGTTTTTGTTGAACTTCATCAGCAGAATTGGATGCGGCTCATTGGCCACTGTACATTTTTTTCTTTATGGACTATAAATTATTAGGGAGCTAGCTAATGGTCCCGGGATACAGTGCAAGATGCTCAAATCATTGTAAATGTTATCTTAAAGCCATACTGAAATTTAGCAGAAAATGCAAGTGAATTTGAAATGATCTAGGGTCACGGAATCCGAATACAAAAAATTAAAATAATCTTATTTTCGATGTCCAACCCGAGAGAGAAAATAACGCAAAAAAGTCAACTATTCCTCTCTCCCGTGGCATAGAAAAACTTGTCTAGATTCACATTTACAGACTTGGCCTATCCCACATTGTTTATGTGAACCTGTATTTGGGGCCCACTTGAGACCCTTTCGCCGGATCTAGCTCCGGAGGCATTCTACAATAAAAATCTACAACTTTGTAGAGAGAAAAATAACTACATTATATATGTTCATGTTTACACTCATCTTTTTTGCGTGCAAATCTTAGCATAGGTTACTCTAAGCATGGAACTTAATATAAAAATAAAAGAGAAATATATGTTGACATCTAAATTTTTGCAATTGATCCATCATACATTTCACATTTTCAAAATTTCGTAGACATCGAATTCGCCAATAACAATAGAATTCAACCCTCGATATAAAACAATCACCCTAAAGCCATTTTTTCCACTAAGTTTTTTCTGCGTTTTTAAACTAAGGACATCAGAATTTCAAACCCTCGGATTAACTTTCAAAATTTTGATCAGGGACAGCTCGTGCCGGTCAATACACCTGCCCACTTAAGCCCCTCAAGGCCGACCTTAATGGGCCAACCTATTTGGGCCTGCCAATGGCCATCATGTGGCAGGCCACTCAATCTCTCTCTCTCTCTCTCTCTCTCTCTCTCTCTCTCTCTCTCTCTCTCTCTCTCTCTCTCTCTCTCTCTCTCTCTCCATTTAGACCCTTAATCCCTGTACTTAGAGGTGGTAAAATGGGTCTAGAATCCATATTTTAACCATATTTAATAATGTGGGTAATAAATTGATTGCCTTAAGTTTTGAAAACAATGGTTACAAATGGGTTAGTTAACAACTTAATGGATCTTAAATGGATTTTAAATGGGTCATAAATGGATTAATTAAGTGAATTAGAAATAGACACATCATTTTTTTTAATTCTTTTAATTTTGTAATTTTTCACGATTTTTTTATTTTTCTAACTTTTTCTTTTTTTCTAGGAATGACGACTAGCGACGTTTGCCGGTCTTCACCAATTGCCGATCACTGGTCACCGCCCTTCGGTCATCAATCGTCATCGGTCACCGCCAGCCATCACCGGCCACTGGTCAATCGTTGGCTGTTGCCAATTGCCAGTCATTAATTGACGATCACCGATCATTAGTCATCGCCAGTTGCTAGATGTAGAAGAAAAAAATATTAAAATATATAAAAAATCATAATTTTTTTAAATTACAAAAATTGTTCACAATGTTTTAGCAATATATATATATTTAAAAGTTTATAAGAAACAAAATTTTCTAAGAAACAATCTTCTAGTAATATGAATCAAGTTGAGTATGGGTCGCTAGAATTGTGTTGTATGGAAATGGGTCAAAACGGGTTAAATTGGTCAATATGGGTCGGATCATTTTCGACTTAACCAACCCATTTGACAGGTCTAATCTTTACCGAGTGCGAGTTCGGATCAATTAAATATTTTACTAATAATAACACAAATGAAATTTACTCTTAACTTAGTTATATATTATGATTTTTATGGAATATTACGAACCACATAATTAGAGATTTTGACGCCTCTAAAGATAAATTACGCTCTCTAAAGAAATTTACGACATGACAATTACATAGGCCGAACGAAAAATCTTATTAGAGAGATGCTTATAAATAAAATCCACTGCATGTTTAGAGAAGAACATTTGTTCCTGATTAGTAGGGTTTGGGAGAATCTAACAAGGTTGCGACAACATCATACCGACCTATTCACGCCCCTAGATTTATGAGAATGTCTGTGATGATACATATTTACGTGTAAACTCAAACATCAACTGCATGAAAACGTAAAGGTAAAGCTTAGCATTTCAAGGCTCAAAATGTGCGCCAAGTGAATCAACCAAGAATCTAGAACTCCCATAAAACCAAACAATCTTTTTACCGGCTGATGGAAAAGAAAAGTACTTCCCAACCTCATCACCGAAATGGCCCAAAAATTCATTCATTGCTTTGAAATGTAAGGGAGCGAACAATATCCCCGCTAAATGATCTAGAGTGACCAAAAAATGAAGTCAAGTACTCTTGAAGATAATTGAGTTTAATCTGCAAAAGTAGAAAGACAAACATTTTTAATCCCATCCCCCTCGCTATAGAATCTTGAAAATCAGGATAAACAGAAACCTCCGGTTGATAACTTGTATTTGGTTAGACAAACATTTTAATAGCTAGATAATAATTCCGCTGCACCTGGAGCATAAGACCTATTTTGGTCGACCACAATTGTAAAAAGAAAGGGAACTACTTAAAATATGGTTTGGCAACGCTTTGAGAACAGTTGCTCAAATTAAGGAAAATTGTTCTCAGACTAAAAGTCATAAAGTAAAAAAACCCTTTTGATGTGTTTTTTTTCCTTTTTCGGAGGCTGTACTTTTCTGAACGTATTCAGTGCTTTCATCGTAAATGAAACCAAGGAAGATTGGAAAACCAAAGAGAAGTCCGTGTTCGATGATGATATCACATCATGCCCCTACAATGACTTTCTCATGCAAGATCACTTGTCGATCTAAACTCAAAATTGAGGGATTGTTCTCATATCTTACTTTCACCTTTACGCTGTGTTTAGAATACTTGCTCATGTGTATAAATGTAACATCCAAACTACTTAAAACCAAACAAATCCTAACAACAACACAGAAGTTCGATGTTCATAAGATTAAGCAATTGTCTAAAGGCCATACCTCTGTTAGATGTCTTCCATTTCCATTATTAAATTATGTTTTGAGTTTAAACCATTTACGAAATCCGATCAAATTGGATAAATGTCCAAGATTTAGCACAAAATATGGACTAGTTACTTCTCTTAGCCAAGTTTGACTTATGTGACCTGGGCGAGGACATTGGACAAAAGAAAGCCACTAAATGACAAAAGAGGGGCCCACTTTTTTGTTTTATTATATATTAGTTTAGGTGGTGGGTCCAAGTCAACAAAAAGAAAAATTGTTGACGCTATATATAAAGAGAAGGAAATAGGGCGTGGGTTCCCAAGATAGAGCACTATAGCCGCCAAGGGCTCTCTTTCTGCTATAGGTTGTCCTTTCCTTGAAGAAGTGTGCGCAAGAGTGGGGAATTGAAGCCACAGGAGCCGCACATAAGGGTCCCTTCAAGACGGGCACATTGTGGCCGCCCGGGTGTTTTCCTTTGTGCTCTTTCCTTGGACGCTGCACAAGGAAAACCCAGAAGCCATAGGAGGATCTCCTGTGGTTGGACAATCAGGTAGCTAATAGAGACATGGATGTGCCGTGAGTTTATTTTATCCATTTGAGTTGTTTATTTATAAACACTTCAAGTTATGAATTTAATCTAGATGTTGAAAATACTCGAGTGTTGTGAATGATTATTGTAAACTAAGATTTTCCGATTATAATAGATTATACGGTACTGACTCTTCCCGTGAATGTAGGTTTCGATACGTCGGATCGAACCACGTAAATCTCGAGCGCCTTTTATCATTCCTTGTTATTTTCTATGGTTATGTTTGCGCTAACATAAAATGCAAAATCCCAAGTCTAGCTTCCGCGTTGGTTAATTTCGCAACATCCACCATGTTTAGGGTCCCAAATCATAGACCCATTCTTGTCGTACTCGACAGTAATGGAGTCAATAGCCGATCCACTTTTTACAATTATTTTTCTCACGCCTGTGCTATCTCCATCGTCCCATGGACTGCCACCTTGTCCTCCGAATGGGCCAATGGATTTCAAGAGACAAATATCAGAAATTGGTTCAGAGTAGACTCCCAGCGCATCAAGCTGGACGCCAGACCTTCTGTGACAGCCAATTATCTTGCTACATGTCAATGCACAGCTAAAGAAGCTCCCTTTTTCCTTACCAAAGGCCATGCCTTCTTATATTGCTTTCGAACGTGAATGATTGAATAATAGAATTACCATGTCCCGTATAGCCTGACACTGAGATCAAGAACTCACGAGGGTAATCCAACTAATGTATGGATACCTACCATTCTTACATCATAATTTTAAGGTCAACAATCGAAGATGATAGACCATTGGGTTCTCTGGCGCACTTTGCCGATTCGCTTCCTTTAGCATTATAAAAACTTATCGTACTAGGTCACTCTCATGGAGTCCATCTCGCCTAGAGCATATTGATTGACCTTTGTGTAATGTACCAAATAAAAATTATGGGACGAAATTTAAATGATCAAAAGACGACTTCAATCATTCAGTATAATTGGATGGTTTTGCATTCCCTCTAATATGATTTCCCCAACCCATGCTCTTATCATTGTACATCATGCACACAGGTTTCTATCACTCACAATTTACTTTGATAAAGCTTCTGAAGTCTATTAGAAAACTAACACTCAATCTAATGGTGGCGTAGGGTAGTGGTAGGTGCCTAAGACTTTCACCGTGCCTTACCGCACCGCATAAAAACATTCCTTCTAGCGTAGATATTAATATCAAAAGAAAAACTCAACCAAAGTCATTTCAGTACCTTCAATGTGCTTTTTTTTTTTGTCGGAAACCTTCAATGTGCTTTACGGATAGAGGAATACGTAAAGTGAACATTGCAAACAAGAAATTAACAGATTTGTTGAAATTGTTCATTTGGAAATTTCTTGAAAAGATAATCCTAGGTTCTTCTTTCCATCGGAACAATAGGTTTGTTATGCTTGTTACTGAACTTATCGAAGAAATGAAAATATAACCAAGATATATCTTATTTTTTTCAGAGGTTGGATCGATCATCAAAAGAAGGATTAGGCCAAAAATTTGGATAAATTATGGGAAAATATAACTTCCAATCAAAGAGAAGCAAATCAAAGGCTTTCACAAAAGTTCTCATAGAATAGGTAAGGAGGTTTGTGCAAGCACGAGAGATAGAGGATACACCGTAATATGAATGGAAAATATGCAATGAACTCACCATATGGATATCGCCATTGCCATTGTGACCATGTGTAGATGACCAAATAGACTTGCCATTAGTGTCAAACTCAAAGGAGACGCAGCAAACAACATCTTCCAACATCATCATATCTTTATTTTCTTTACACTATTGAATTTTCCATCGTCCCAAGGGTCTCCACCTTGGCCTCCAAATGGTCCAAGACACTTGATGGGGTGCAGATGAGAGATTTGTTCGAAATATGCTCCAAGAGATTCAAGATGGGAACCAGAACTCCCATAAAATCCAATGATCTTTCCCCCAGTGGATGGAAATGAAAACTTCCTTCCAGTTTCGATGCCGAATGGTCTGTATATGTTCTGTTATTGCTTTGAAACGTGAGTGAATGGATGATAATGGAGCCAAAATCACTTGTAATATAGCCCGAAACTAAAGTTAGATACTAATTAACCGATCCAGATATATTTGTAATAATCATTAGAATGTAAAAAATAGTCAATACAACAACTTGAAAAACCAATACATTATGCATGATAGTAACTAGCACGTAACACCAACTTCTAGATAGTTAAGTAAATGGGGATGAGCGGAAAAATAAGAGATGGTCTTGCCTAATTCACTATCATGTCGTATATATCATACAAAAAGTAGATACATCATCGGTTATATTGTGTAATTTTGAGATAACTCACCATTTAAATTTCAAAAAATAACTCATTATTCAAATAAAGACTCCGAAAGGGACAGCTAATTATTCCAATAAGTCATTATGGAAACAACTCATGTACGCAAAGCAACATTCACTGGATACAGAAATCACCAATTTTCAAAAACAAAATAAATCGGGATCGATGTTATATTTCCCATATGAGCTATAGTTACGGTGGTTCCACTTGGCCACGTTTTAAACATTAGCGACTAATGATTTCTACTTAAGCATTTTGTCTTCAGCACATGCCATTATGAGCTGCATGAATCAGAAATGAAAAGAGTAACACCAAGATCAACAGTTCATTACTCGAACAGCACCAGTACCTTGTTCGTTGTGCCTCCACCACCTGTACCATGTGCAAAAGAACGACCTTGCTCATAAGTAAAAGTAATCGACTCAATTGCAGAACCAGAAACAACATCAATTTGTCTGACATTTGTATGTTTGCTGTCATCCCATCGGCCTTCACAATTCCTATCTCCAAATGGGCCTACGGCTTCAAAGGGATATGGACGAGAGATCGGTCCAAAATATGCTCCAATGGAATCAAGAGAACAGCCATGCCTCCCAAAAAATCCGATGATCTTCCCAGCAACCGGTGGGAAACTGAAAAATTTCCCTCTCTCCTTGCCAAATGGACCATATGTTCTCTCGTTGCTATGGTTGCCAAATAGTAAAAATTTATGTTCTTTTGTTCCCAGAATCAATTTGGGAACATAAATCTATTTATTAAATTTTTTGTGCCCGGACACAATTTTGCAAAAAATTGTCCCTAGAATCAGTTTTGGAACAGAATCAAGAAGCAAAAAAAAGTAGCTTCTTGATTTTCTTCTTTTTTTTTTGTTTGTTGTTGTTCTTTAGCCTGTCGCCCGCCACTCGCCAGCCGCCGGCGACTGGCCACAGGCCAGGGCCAGCGAGGGTGTTGCGGCCCTCGCTGGTGGCCAGCGAGGCCTTGCCTTGGCTGGTGAGGCTCAACCTCGCCTAGATCTGACTAGGCCGACCTTGCCGTCGCGATCGGCGAGGGCCGCGACGTCCTCGTCGGCCTTGCCCTGTGGTCAGTCGCTAACGCTAATGATCGGCCACAACCAAGGAAGGGAAGGGAAAGAAAAAAAAAAAAGAAAGAAATATTAAAAAAATCAAAATATTATTAATAAAATGAAATTTTATGTAGTTACCAAATGCATTTCTGTTCTTTTTCTATTCTAAGAATAGCAATTTTTGGCAGTTACCAAATGCCTTCATATGTTTAGAAATTGTTTTCAGACACGGAATAAAAAAGAATTATTTCTAAGTAGATCTGTTCCTGGGCACAGAATGGTTTCTATGCGCAACCTAAGTGAGTGGATCATGACAGGATTTGAATCTTCTTTAAAGTAGCCTGACAGTGAAGTTAGGAACTCATATGGATAAACTAAGTTTACCTGCAGGCAGCAGTACAACATCACCTTCATCAAGAAACGAACCCTCCGAAAACTAAGGACTTTTACTACTTTTGAGGACTTCAAAAATACTCGTAGAGGAGTTCACGACACTACATTGGAGACATCATAGCCCAAACGGAAACTTTCATATACCCAACAACAAGACAAGAATATAAAACCAACAAAACTCATTTTTTTCCCACAAAGGTCCAGATTTCCAGAGATCGTGAAGCATTGTGGAACTACCCCGTTGGATCCTTTTAAGCAATTGACCTTTGATATGGACTCTTATATTCTAATGACCAAACAATAGCTCATATTTTGATAGGGAGTTAGATAAGTAGACGTAAATATTTATAAATAGGCAAAGCCTGCACTGCACATGTCTGAAAAGCCCAAAGAAATGCTCACCGTGCATATTTTGCCTTCCGAAGGTCCACCTTGTCTTGGCGAGCGGACCAAGCACCCATTCTGATCATACTCAATAGTAAAGGACTCGATCACTTCTGATCTCACAACTACAGTTATTTTTTAGGGTTAATACCACGAAAAACCTTAAACTGATACATTTGTGACAATTTTATCCCAAATTATTTTTTTGACCATAAAAAACCTCAAACTGGTACATTGGTAATAAATCTATCCCGAACTATTTTTTGATCACCAAAAACCCCAAACCGGTATACAAGTGATAATTTTACCCCGAACTAATTTTTTAATATTATTTTTTATTTTTCGAATTTTTTAATTAATTTTTTTTATTTTTTCTTTACTTTTTTTTTCTTTTCTCTTCAACCTCTAGCCGGTCCGGTCCGGCGACCTGCCAGAGGCGGAAGCCGACAAGGTCGGCCCCGCTGGCCGCTGGCGAGGTCAAGCCTCACCGGATTTGACAAGGGCCCGGCCCCGCTAGCCGCTGGTGAAGCATGACCGGTTTTTCTCCGAGGAGATCGAGGTCGGAGTTTGGGTTGGTGTCGCGCACACGTGGGGGGAAGAAGCGGAAGTTGGCGATGGGGGTGCCTCTTGGTTCAGTTTCCAGAGCGGTTGTCTGCATTGTTCTTGTCGTGATTGGCTCTGCGGTCTTGGAGTGTCATGCTCAACTCTTGCCACAGGATGAAGGTACGCGAGAATGACAACAGCCTTTTGCTTTAATGGCAGTTAAGTAGTTCTTTTTGGCCATCTGTTTTTTTGGGATGATTGCTCTGCGAACTCTGGTCCTAAATCTCTCTCTCTGGCTCTTCGCTGTTGAGGCCTGCAAATTGAACTACAAAGTTTGGAGTTTCTATCACGTTCCTTAGGCCCTATTTCTTTACAATCCTGTTTCTGGTCCAAGAATTTGTTTTAGAAATTTCTGGGTGTCGCAGGAGATACTTCTTCTGCACTTTCATTTCCTTTTCCGAAAACTCTCCCTAGCAGACAGGGCAGAGACCAAGGCGGCCGACGGCGCTCGCCGCCCCCGGCCGTTCTTAAAAGTATACTTTTATGAGAAAATTTAAGCATAATTTTCATCTTCCATCCTCAACCTCAAAATCCTAGTTCCATAATCAGATTATCGAATCCTTCCAAGTACTCTCTCTTTGCTCAATTATTACACAGATAATCTCACTCTAAACGGCCAAACCGGCATATTTTACCAAACAGGCCCTTTTCAATCCTAATCTTCTTCGGAAAGAAATATAGTTCTCAAGAAAAATTAGCGGAAAAGAAAGGAAAAAAAAAGTAAAGAAAAAATAAAAAAAAAATTGAAAAATAAAAAATAATATTAAAAAATTAGTTCGGGGTAAAATTGTCACATGTATACCAATTTGGGGTTTTTGGTGATCAAAAAAATTGTTCAGAGTAGATTTATCACAAATGTACCAGTTTGGGGTTTTTTATGATTAAGAAAATAGTTTGGGGTAAAATTGTCACAAGTGTACCAGTTTATGATTTTTCGTGGTATTAATCATATTTTTAACATCAGTGTATGTTTTATCATCATGAGAACCCCCGCCATGACCTCCATATGGCCCTACTGATTGAGAGGGCCGAGCAGAGGAGACCGGTTCTAAGGGTAATCCAACCAAGTCAAGATGAGGTTCTCTCACCAACTTCTCCAATATCTCATGCCACTGATTTTTTCGCTTCTTAGAAAGGAACGAACCAAATCTTTTAAGAGCTAGTGGAAGTCCACCCGTCTAGTGGGACAAGCCTCTCTGACAACTCTTCATAGCCTTCTTTAGGGTAGTCTTTGCGGAAGGCATGGCGACCCAAGAGTTGGAGCGATTCTTTATGAGTCAATCCTGGGAGCATGCACGTGTTATCTACTTTGAGATCTTCCAGCAACTGCTCATCTCTTGTAGTTATCAAAATTCTACTCCCATGTTGAAGCCATTCTTGATCTCCAGCACCGAAATGCTCAATTTGGTCGAGGACTAGAAGGATCCTTTTACGGCAGAGCTTAGTTTTTATCTCGTTCATATTGCTGTTAAGATCAAACATTTCTAGAACTTGTACCTTCAGAATATCGTGGAGAAGTTTCTTCTGAAGAAGTAAAAGAGTATCTTGGCTTGCACCTCCGACACTTTTGAGTAAGCTAATATCTTCAAATTCCCTAAAAACACGATCGCAGACGACTTTGATCACCGTTGTCTTACCAATACCGTTCATTCCCCATATTCCAACCACACGAACAACATCCTCTGACCCAATTTCCAGCGATGATATCACGTCCTCTACAAAGGAATCTACCCCAATAGCATTTTTGACAAAATAGGGGGAGATTGATCTAGGACTGACCCTGAAGAGATGTCCTCCAATTTGCTCGATGAAGTTTGATTGATCCCTGTAGTTGCATAGGAAGAATAAGTCCAATATGAGCAACTACATCATAGAGAGGCTATCGGCAGATGAGCACCAAACGCATGAACTAAATTCAATCAACAGCATATTTTAAATTGACCACTAATATGAGCTTTTTTGGCAGTGGACTTATTAAATGCATTACCCATTAGCATCGTTATTCAAATGCAATCCCGGTATATTCCCAGCTTCTTTAAGCCCATCCTTCCACTTCTGCACCAGCAAATCGTCCCAGTGGGTGGCCAAACACCTTCCGAAACCATCCCCAAATCGCGCGCTCTGTTTCCGGACATCCCCTGGGTCAACATCATAGAAAATGGGCACCCTGATGATCTCTGAACCTCCTGTTGCACTCCAGGATCTCCACCAGCTCGTTCAAGCACCACCACGAGTCGGTATAGTTGGTGGTGAACGCGACGAGGGCAACACTAGAGTGGCGAATCGCGTCGAGCAGCTTGGGCTCGATGAAAATCCCGGTCTCCACTTTGTTATTGTCCCTGAAATAGTAGATCCCAGCCTGCCTCAGTGCGTGGAAGAGGTGGGTCGCAAAGGTCTTCCTTATGTCCTCGCCTCCGAAGCTCAGTAACACGTCATACTTCCATTGGGGGACCGAAGCAGAAGACGAAATGCGGATGTTGCGAATGGGAAAAGGGGATGAACAAAAGCTCCGCCATCGGGACTGACTGCTTGGTCAATTGAATGTTCAGGCAAGTCGCGGAGTGCGGTCGCCTTGGTTCAAAGAACTGAAGAAGCAACTCGCTCGCTCGAGGACAATTTAGTTTGAATTCTTCGTCAACTCAAGCTAAAAGAGCTTTGTATCACGTGACAGAAGAAGCTTCATAGCACGTGCGATGGTGGGAGAAGCTGCTTTGAATCAGTTAATTTGCGAAGGCGTGGATGGAATCATTGTGCATGTATTTTCTTCTTCTTCTTTTTCTCTTGAAAGCGAAGACACGAGAGGCAGAGACAGAGATAAGAAATTATTAGTTGATGGAAAAAAAAGGGAAAAAACCACCAAAAACCCCAAACTTTCCCCCCTGTGACACATTTACCCTGAACTTTCGTATTTGTGACACCAAAAACCCCAAACTTTCGTGTTTGTGACACATTTACCCCAGTGTACATTATCCATGGGCATTTTCGTCTTTTCCGCTTTTTCTTTTTTTTTTTACTTTTTTTTTTCTTCCGGCGAGGGCCGCCCGACGCCGGCGAGGGCCGCCCG
Organism: Syzygium jambos; assembly: GCA_031216235.1. Taxonomy (NCBI): domain Eukaryota; kingdom Viridiplantae; phylum Streptophyta; class Magnoliopsida; order Myrtales; family Myrtaceae; genus Syzygium; species Syzygium jambos. The sequence continues at coordinate 25,713,088 of CM062228.1, forward strand.
ACGCCGGCGAGGCTCGCCCTCGCCTGGATCTGGCGAGGGCGAGCCTCGCCGACGTCGGGCGAGCCTCGCCCTCGCCAGATCCAGGCGAGGGCGAGCCTCGCCGGCGTCGGGCGAGCCTCGCCCTCACCTCCCTCGCTTGCTCAGGCGAGGGCGAGCCTCGCCCGACGCCGGCGAGGCTCGCCCTCGCCAGCCTCGCCAGATCCAGGCGAGGGCGAGCCTCGCCGGCGTCGGGCGGCCCTCGCCGGCGCCGGCGAGGCCCCCCTCGCCGGAAGAAAAAAAAAAAAGAAAAAGCGGAAAAGACGAAAATGCCCATGGATAATGTACACTGGGGTAAATGTGTCACAAATACGAAAGTTTGGGGTTTTTAGTGTCACAAAAAAAAGTTCGGGGTAAATGTGTCACAAGGGGGAAAGTTTGGGGTTTTTGGTGATTTTTTCCCGAAAAAAAATCAACTTGTATCTTATTATTAAATGATCAAATGTTGTAGGTTCGATTGTCTCGTATATAAATTCACTGTACACTTATCAAATATCATGTATGTCCTATTTTATTAACGCGAATGTATTATGCCCCATTTTTCTTTTTAATTTGATGACACTATTTTGTCATTTTTTAAGTAATATCATCATTCTTTATTGAGTAAAATTTACTCTAACATTGCATTTTACTACATCTTGTATATGCTCGAACCAAAGTAATTTGATGTTATAATGTTGATTCATGTTGATAGTTATCTATATTCTCTCACATAACATAATGCACATAGTATAATCCAGTATACCATAATCTATTTTTTTCCTTGATATATCGTTTCACATAGCGTCGATTTTGTTTTGCTACAAATTCTATTACAATCCCAAAATCAAATTTCCTCTAATTTGTATTTTTTTATTTGTACCAAATAAAATGCCGTGCCTAATAAGTCAATTTTACTTATGTTTACTTTTTTTTTTAACGTGGATGTTCCTAAAAAAAGATCTGCGATATTTTTCTCCAACTAGCATTTTTTTTTTTGCCAGATGATCTCCAACTAGCTTGCTTGATTATTAGCCGTTCCCGTGACTATTATCTGTCCCTCATTTCTGGAAAAAAGAAAAATTAAACTCAACTTGATCATGCAAGTAACCTTGTCAGAAAATATTTTTACCATTGGTGGGATGCATTTCGTTGACAGAAAAAGTCAGTCAACTTAATTAGAGACATGTTCATGATTCCTTTAAGGGAATCTGGGGCCCGCAACTTGGATTTATTTGACATCTGCAAAAGAAAATAAGATCGAATGGTATGTCTACCGAAGATCGTACGTTCAACCTGGTAAAATGCAGAACCAAATATAGAAAAACATGCACGAAAATCGACAAAACTGAAACCAGAGCTGCAGAAAAGATGTTGACAGCTGACTGTTGACTTTTAGGAACTCGACGCCCTTTAATATTTCTTTCTAGTTAGTTCTTTTTTGTTCGGACTTCGTGACCAACCGGATGCGACTCATCGGCCACTCTACATTTCTTTTTCTTCATGGACTGTAACTTATTAGGGAGTTGGCTACGCTAATGGTCCCGGGATACAGTGCAAGATGCTCAAATCGTTGCAGATGTTCTCTTAAAACCATACTGACATTTAGCAGAAAATGTCAGTGAATTTGAAATGATCAAGGGTCATGAAATCCGAATAAGAAAAATTAAAATAAGCCTATTGTCGCTCTCCGACCCGAGAGAGAAAATAACGCCAAACAAGTCACCTATTCCTCCCTCCCGGGGCATAGAAAAACTTGTCTAGATTCGCATCCGGAGACTTGCCCTATCATGCATTGTTTATGTGAATCTTATATATAGGGTCCACATGAGATCAAATTGCCGGGTCTAGCTCCCCGAGGCATTCTACAATAAAAATTTACAGCTTTTTAAAGAGAGAAATAACTATATCATACATATATATATATATATATATATATATTCATGTTTACACTCAACTTTTTCACGTGCAAATCTTAGAGCAGGTTACTCTAAGCATGTAACTTGATATAAAAAGAAAAGACCAAATACCTGTTGACATCTAAATTTTTCCTATGGATGCATCATACATTTCACAGTTTCAAAAATTTGTAAAGATTGAATTCACCAATAACGGTAGAATTCAACCCTCGATATAAAAAATCATTTTATGTAACTTTGCATCCATTTTTCCACTAGGTTTTTTCTGCATTTTAAGACTAAGGACATGATAATTTCGAAAACCTTGGATCCAACGATCAAAATTTCGATCAAGGAGAGCTCGGGCCGGTCAATACACTGGCCCACTTAAGCCCATCAAGGCCGGCCCATTGATGCCCACTTTAGCCCAGGCCGGCCCCTCTCTCTCTCTCTCCACTAAGACCGTCACTAATCCCTGTAGTTCTTTGACCCAAATGCTGAGTCAAGAGTATTTCAAGGGTGCTTCATGTACTCTCCATAAGCTTCTCTCTCTCTCTCTCTCTCGCTGGCTTTAGACCTTAGGGGTGCTTTGGGACGTTTCCATGGTCGTTCGAGCCCATTTAGACCAAAAAGAGCACCAAGAGCCCGCTGTCCAGCACCATTAAAACGTTGTACGGCAGACTCCAGGACCCGTTACAGTCTGTTTGAGGGTCTTGGGCAGTCCGGGCAGTTCCGACGCGTCCCTTTTACCTTAACTTGTCATCCGGAGCGATTCCGGGTGTGATCGGGCACATTCAGAGCCCAAAATGAGCACTTGAAGCCCGCTGTCCTGTAGCTTTAGCATGCTGAGCAGAGCGGGACGGCAGGTCTTGGGCTCTTATTCAGCTCTGATAATGATCCAGGTGGTCCCAGGGCGTTCCTTGCACCTTACTATAAGTTTCGGAGTTAAAATCGCACGTGCGAGGTGTTATTACTATTAAATTTGTTTTGTTGTGGTTTGTTTATGGTTAATTAGCGTGTTTATAATCTTTTTAATCATGCAATCTTTAGAATAGATAAAGAAAGGGCGCAAAAATAATAAATGAAAAAATTACAAGAAATTAGCATTTTAGTGATAAATCACATCTTTAGGAAAATTTAAATCCATGTTTAGCTCCATATTGTCATAGTAGAATTCATGATGCCTTGGGTTTATTGTAGCGTAATATATAGGTCTTGGAGTATGTTATTTTGTATGGAAATGGAAAATGACCAAGAAATATCTTAAAAAGAAAAGGTAAAAAGAGAAGGGCTAAAGATGGCATTTAATAAAAAAAATTTACGCTTTGAGGATTGTTCCGTTTCATATGTGGAGACATTTCATGATAGGGCTACATCTAATGTTAGACATTAGAAAATATAAACGTTTCCTATGTTATTTTCATCAAATGTTGCACGACTTAGTCTTCTTTAGGAAGCATGCATCCTTTAATTAAAGACATAGGCTCGTCTAGCCAAAGGCTTAGCTCATGGGATCCTGCACGTGGCTTAATAACAAGGCCTTATTCATTTTTACCCGGGTTTTTATTTTCCCGTCCTTTATTAACTTATTTAGTTATGTTTATGTACTGCATTGATTATGGTTGTTTATCTTTGCTGCTTGCACAGTCCTGCATAAATCGCCTTGCACATGTTAGAAGTGTAGGATTATGAAATTAATGAAGACTGCAAGTAAAACGTTTTCACATTTTGATCCATTGGAACTATTTTTACGGGTATTGTGTCCAGCTCAACATATTCTGGTTCTACTGCCTTCTCATACTCTGTCTGATGATCCTCGTACATATTTCTTCATGGAATACCACATTTTGACTGCGAATGACTTTGTTATTCTCATAATCCAAAGTCCTATAGCCATACTCATTGTCACCATATTCGAAAAATATGCACTTTTGGGACTTTGCATCAAGCTTTTTCCTATCCTCCCTATCAATCAGAGCATATGCAATACAACTAAAAAATTTTAAATATGAATAATTAATCTTTTTACTTGACCATTGTTCTTGCGGTATTTCTCCATCCATCGCACTAGATGGAATCCTATTAATAAGATAAACATCTGCAACAATTGGTATCAAAGCTTGGTTAGCTAATCGAGAACATCGAAGGGTTTTCGTTGACGTTGATTGAAAGCAAACGATATGGTAGAAGATAAAATCAGAATCAATAAGTTCGACTTGTTGTTAAGAGCACGCAGCAAAAGCTTGATACCTTTACCATAAAATCAGAATCAATAAGTTCGACGGGTTGTTGAGAGTACATGTCTGAAGCCTGAAACCTTTACCAAGGGACAACTTGAATCTCCAAGTCATTGCAATACACCCGCAACCTGCAACTATGCACAATAACCATAATCGATCATGAGATTTCTTTTTTGAGATATTCATTTGCAACTATGCACAATAACCAACGTCGATCATGAGATTTCTTTATTGAGATATTCATCAAACATCGGAACATATTAGAGACCCACAAATCAACCATCGGCTCTAATACCATTTGTTGGGAGCACGCAGCAAAAGTCCGATACCTTTACCGGGAGAGATCGCCAAGAGAGAGCCCAAATTCGAGCCTGTCAACATATCTAATTGGATCCATTTTCACTAAAAAACTTAAGCTAATGAGTTATGAGCCAACTATGATATATTAATTATTCAACACCACACCAATTCTCCGATATGAGACTTCTTTAACATAACTCACATATGCATCTCAACAAATTGCTCTATTTGATGCATATTTGAGTCGTCCAGCAATGTCTTCTATTGATGTCCTGACACCAAAGGTCATCATCGGTTTGATCACGGGTGCCGGGCTTCCTTACTATTTATCTGCTATGACCATTGTTGAAAATATGTCTCGAGTTTGAGCCCGTTGAATGAAATCCGACTCGAAATTATTTGTGGAGGTTGAATATTCTGAGCTAGATATTATGGACATCTGAAGTTGAGCAATATATAATGCGGAAATTGCATTGGTAACGAATTCACGATTAAGAACGTATTTCTTTCCTTCTACGAGTTGGACTCAGTGAAGAAAGAAGACGAAATAGGAAAGTCAAAAGGTGGATTTTGTTGACCGAAATATGCACTTTCCTGGCGGTGGCTATTTGCACATCATTAAGGGTTTATTTCTTTTTTGTTGTGGCCACATATATATCTTCTGTTCGTGGGAGTAAAAAGATATGGTCTTAAAGGGGTATTCTTGAAGCGCCACATTCGTGAGTGCTTGTTATTCCGCGACCGTTGCCAGAGAGGGAAAAAATATTGAAGCGCCGTTTTGTCGAGTGCTTGTGAATTATCTTCGTGAGTTTGTTCGTGGAATTACACCAAGAGTTCAAGTGTTCATAGCGATTAAATCTTGTGTTAAGATTAGTGTACAATTCTTTTGCGAGATTGAGAAATTATGGGGCTAAACACTGCGTGAGTTATTGGGTGTAATTGTGGCTTGGGAAACACTGAGGGTGTTTGAGTGACTCGAGTGTGATTGTAATCTCCGTTGTATCGCTTGATCTATAGTGGAATTCCGTGCTGCTCTCCCCGTGGACGTAGGTCGCTACGACCGAACCACGTAAATCTGATGTCCGATTTATTTTTTTATTCTGTCAAATTTATTGTTCGATCGCTTGGCTTCCGCAACAACCATGAAAAGTGTGGGACGTGCAGGATTGAGAAGGTTTGCTGGCAGCGCCGGCCAGACCTCATGGGGGTTTTGAGTAGGGGTGAGCATAATGGACCGCCCAAACCAGGACCGGACCGGACCGGACCGGACCGGCAGGTTTGGTCCGGTTTTCGGGAGTAACGGTCCGGTTCCCGGTTCCTAAAAGTGGAACCGGTTCCGGGACTGTCCGGTTCCCGGTTCTAGGGTGGGAACCGGACCGGACCGGACCGAACCGGACCGGACCGGACCGAACCGGACCGGACCAATAAATATATACTTATTTTTTTGTCAGAACATATAGATTTATTTATTTTTTAAAAATTTTGAAAAAATAAAAAGCCTAAATATATAGGCTTTCACCAATTACCTCTGCAGCAAAGTTTTGTTAGGCTAAGTTCCGGGCCGGAACTTCCGGCATCAACCTTGGATACTAGCCGTAAAAGCTTTATTACATAAAGTTGCAATTTATTCAAATAAGTGATTGGTTTAATTGGAACCGGACCGGACCGGACCGGACCATCGGTCCGGTCCGGTCCACGGTTTCAGGATTAGCTGGTCCGGTCCTCGGTCCTAAAAATTGGGAACCGGTCCTCCCGGTCCGGTTCCCGGTTCTTGGGTGGGACCGGGCCGGACCGGGAACCGCTCACCCATAGTTTTGAGGAATCTGACTATACCACATGCTTCAAATTTCAACTGATGCATCTTTCAGGGGGGTGATTGTACTTGGTGCCGTTGTCATGTTTACACCACTTATCGTCAAGATCGTCTTCCACGTGGGGACGCTATCTAGTGTTTTGGCCAGCTCTCTCGGTTCCGTTGTTCAGGTAATTTTTACCAAAGTGATCAATGCCTATCCATTTTGGTAGTTTGCGTTGCTCAAGGTATGTCTCTTGATAGAATGCTTGTTGAACCGGGTTAAGATATTGTAGTTTCTTCATTGTTGGACAAAAATTTTATAGGGTGGTGAACTTCTGAGTAATGCTCTTGTCATCGTACCTATGACAATGTGGGAACTTCGCATCGGTTGTCTCATTTGATTGTAGTATTTTCCTGATGAATAGTATTTGGTGGCCTTTTTTTCCAACAGATTGGGATTTCGCCATCCAACACTGATGGAGCATGGAACCAAGCGAAAGAGGACATTAGGGTATGCAGCTGCTCCAACTGCTTGACGGCTAGTTTTCTGTCGATTATACTCGTCTGTGGTGGTTCGGTGACCCGCTAAGAAAACTAATCTGACTCAACAAACTTGTTTCCTTAATATCTTGAATTTGCTTTCAGGCCGGTGCTTTGGAGTCCGTGAAGAAAACATTAGGGAAGATCCAAAGTAATAAAATTAACTAAAGTTTTTTCGATTTATGTTGAGAAAATTAATTGATAAAATATGTGGGTTAGGTGTGTCGGCCTTTGGGAAAATTGTCAAATCAGTCCTAAACCTATTGTACGGCGGCCAATTCAGTCCTAAACCTTTCAAGTTTGCCAATTTAGTCCTAAACCTTTTAAATTCTTGCCAATTCAGTCCTTCCGGCCAATTTTGGCCGGCCGGTGCTGACGTGGCTGCCGGTCGGCGCCGGCCGTCCGGTCAACGCTGACGTGGCAATTTTTAATTATTTTTTTCAATTTTTTAATCTTTTTTTTTATTTTTCTGCTTTTTTTTCTGCTTTTTTTTTTCTTCTTTCTCCCCTCTGGCCGGTCCGGCCACCGGCGACCGGCCAGAGGGGAGGGCCGGCGAGGCCTCTGGCGAAGCTCGCCCCGCCGGCCACCGGCGAGGGCGAGCCTCGCCGGCCCCTGGCTGGGCGAGGCGAGGTCGGCCTCGCCTCGCCGTCGCGACCCAGGCGACGGCGAGGCTCGACCTCGCCTCGCCGGCCCCTGGATGGGCGAGGCGAGGTCGGCCTCGCCTCGCCGTCGCGACCGAGGCTCGGCGAGGCGAGGTGGAGCCTCGCCGTGGCCTGGGTCGCGACGGCGAGGTCGAGCGTCGCCCAGATCTGGCGACGCTCGACCTCGCCGTCGCGACCCAGGCCACGGCGAGGCTCGACCTCGCCTCGCCGAGCCTCGGTCGCGACGGCGAGGCGAGGCCGACCTCGCCTCGCCCATCCAGGGGCCGGCGAGGCGAGGTCGAGCCTCGCCGTCGCCTGGGTCGCGACGGCGAGGCGAGGTCGAGCCTCGCCGTCGCCTGGGTCGCGACGGCGAGGCGAGGCCGACCTCGCCTCGCCCAGCCAGGGGCCGGCAAGGCTCGCCCTCGCCGGTGGCCGGCGGGGCGAGCTTCGCCAGAGGCCTCGCCGGCCCTCCCCTCTGGCCGGTCGCCAGTGGCCGGACCGGCCAGAGGGGAGAAAGAAGAAAAAAAAAAGCAGAAAAATAAAAAAAAGATTAAAAAATTGAAAAAAATAATTAAAAATTGCCACGTCAGCGTTGACCGGACGGCCGGCGCCGACCGGCAGCCACGTCAGCACCGGCCGGTCAAAATTGGCCGGAAGGACTGAATTGGCAAGAATTTAAAAGGTTTAGGACTAAATTGGCAAACTTGAAAGGTTTAGGACTGAATTGGCCGTCGTACAATAGGTTTAGGACTGATTTGACAATTTTCCCGTCGGCCTTTTCAACGTAATTCATCCTATCTCTTTTCTCACCCTTTTTTTTCTGTGCGTAATTTTAATATTGGAGTTAAATCATCCTTAAGAAAATATGATAAACAAACGTAACACTCTTCCAAGTTCCAAGCCACTTGGCAACGGAAGAAAACTAATCAGCCATATTAGTCAATCCGTGATTAGTTGTAAAGGGAAAAACTTGTGAAAGCTAAAGACTGAAAAGAGAAAGACAAATGGATCGGCAAAACAGAGAAGAAAAAGGTAAAAAAGCAGTAGTGGCAGAGAAGAGATCTAGTAGAGTGAGATGCTGGTGATTTTCCACTGATACACCGAACGTGCCATTTCCATCACCTTCAACTTCTTTGCGATTTGCAGGATTCGGGAAGCACCATGGTGATTCATGTCCCGAGCCCAATAATTTCTTTGCGATTCATCTGAATCAAGCGCAACTCCCCGCGTCGCACTGTTAGACTCGTCACCATCTCAACCTCACTGAGGCCAATTTGCCCGTTCCCTTTTTGTTATCTCTAGGCTTGAACCTCTACATTGCTCAAGCTTCTTAGAAGATTATCCCCACTCTAGAAGTTAGGGTTTCATTTTGAAATGAATTTGAGGAGCAAAAGGGCCAAAACGAAGATTATCCATGTTGGAATTAAGTTTCTTATAGAAAAGCCACGTCGCAATCAAAATTTAATTTACAAAGCCACGTAGCAAGGGAAAAGTGTCAAAAAAGTCCTAAACATTTTGCATTTGTGCCAATTAAGTCATAAACCTTTTATCTTTATGTCAATTCAGTCCTTCCGCCTAATTTTAATTGGATTTTACTGACGTGGACGCTGTCCGGCCAGTGGCCGGCCACCGACACTAACGTGGACAACTTTTAATAATATTTTAACTTTTTTGAAATTTTACTTATTTATTTATTTTTCTTTTGTTTTCCTCCCCTCCCTCTTCCTCCAGTTGGTCACCAGACCGGCCAGAGGAAAAATAAAAAGTTTCAACTTTCAATGGAAAGAAAAGGTTAAAAGACTGTAAAGATAAAGGTGCATAAATCCGATTGGCGTGCCCTACATCCCCGGGCAATCAGGTCCCCCATTCGATAGGACCATGAGCGATTGAGTCGTCCCGAGTTCCAAAGTACTATCTTCTTTCGCCCTTTTATTGGGGGAAAGTTTAGATTTATTTTCCAAATTTTAATGAAAGCAATAATCATAGTTTCGCGCGAAGGAGATGCCAAAGATGGACTGTCCTAACGCTCTTAGTCTTCCTCTTTGGAATCTTATATCACGAGTCTTGGAGAGATGGACGGAGCAATTCGCGATCTCCAAGGACTACATTGGAATATTGTGTAAATATTTAGAATTAAATTGACAAATGAGAACGTTTAAGATTGAATTGGTATCTGCACAATAGATTTATGATTGATTAGACAATTTCTCCCGTAGTTGGCAAAATATAGATCATCCACAAGACAAAGATTACCGGCGGGAGAATGTTCATTAAGGCTACAGATTTAGCCGGCGCATCACTGTCTACTTGGCGAGCTCATCACCCATGCCTCATGACAAAGCGAGTGGGGGAGCTCAAAATTGATGAAACACCTAAGTCCAAGCCCCCTATTCGCAAATGGATTAATTAAGGTTTTGTGATACCGAGGATAAACTGGGAATCGCACCTATGACATACTGCTTGCGAATCAAATCTTGGAGCACTCAGCACACCACCATGGTGGTGCTTGTGTACAATGGTGCTTGTTTATGTCCAAAACTAATCATAGACACATTCTTCTCTTACTCAGAGCTTTGTTTGTTAGGTTCTTTAACGTAAGGTGAGTGCTATCAAGCTTCCATCATCAATATGTGATAATGGGATGATTAATTCGATTGTGCATGATGATGTTAACTTCGAGAAGACTAAGCTTATAGAAATTCATTGCCGTTGATTTGCATATATTTGTTTCGAGACTTCAAATGTCTTCCTTCATGCCACATTGAGTCTGAGGGTGTTGGCACCTAAATTTCGACAAACCATTTAGTATTAAATTGCATCAAAAATTAGAATTAAATTTTAACCCATAAACAAAAGTATTAAAATTGCATAGCATATAGTTTAGGTTCATATAGGTTAAGTGCATTCCACATCAAACCGGCGGTGGCGAGTAAGTTGAAAATCCATCGCGTAAACCGAACTCGGGCACTGAACGAAACTCGGCTCACTCAAGAGATAGGGGTCGAAAATCACAAATCTAAAAAGTCTTGGTTGTCTTAATTCGAACTTAAATTAACCCATTAAGCTTAATTAGAGAAAAGCCCAAATTAATTCAGCCCATTTGAAATTAAAATAAATTAAATGATAAAGCCTAAGTCAAAGTTCATTAGATCTTGAAAGTCTGGCTAATTAATCTAGATATGCGATATAAATATGTCATTATGCCTCATATTCACGGGGAAGGCCACAAAATTGAAATATACTGCCACAATTGAGAGACACGAAAAAAGAGAGGAGAGAATACGGAGAGAGCAGAGAGCAAAAGAGAGGAGGAGGAGATCCTTTGACTATACGCATATACACGGGTGGTTCAGAAAAGCTGCTTCTCTAGCGGCCGCCGTTTGTGCCCGTTTTGCCCAGTGACCACGAATTCTCTGTCTCATCATCGAATTCTCATCTGGCTGAGTATTTCACATCAACTCCCGCGGCAGATTCCAGTAGCACTAGTCTCTTTCCCGCTGCGATTTAGTCCGACGCTCTGCAAGCACAATGCGTGACACGACAATGTAGCTGTTTTCCGAGATTTATACTATCCATGCGTTCACTGCTTAAAACTATCGTCCGTAGCTGCACTTACAAGTTCTTTCTGACGTGTCTAGTCACCCCCACGGTGAGTCCACAACAGTTTTTGCGGTGTGCCCTGTTAACTTTCGATGGCCACCTGCACCGCGGCTACACCTGGTAGTCCTGTTGTCCCTCCTTCGAGATTTGCCGCCACTACTTAGGCCTCTTTGCAGTTCCGGCACCAGCGTAACTGTCCTGGCTAGCAATTTCCTGCGGGTTCCCAAAGAGTTGTTGCCACCAATCCCGAACGTCTCCGATCGGGGTCAACATCTTGCGAGATTTATATCTTCGCCGCTCGATTGCACTTTTTGCGACACGACCAATCCACAGTGAAGCAACATCCTAACACCAACGAAGCTTTTGCTGTTTTATTTATTCCCTTGAAGGTTTCTCCGAGGCCCAGTCTTCCTGTGAACTGAAGATTCTTGTTGTCATTCCATCGAAGAGAGATTGAAAAGGTCAAATAAAAGAACTGGTGGAGACCAAATTGAAAGAATCGGTAGAGGCCAAAGGAAGCAAATTCGGTGCCTTTGTTTTATCCAAATAAATAGGCCGAGCGCGACCATTGCCTTAACGGAGAAGTCCCGTCCTGATATTTAGGCCATCCTTTGCCGCAAGCACGTCGCCGGTCACCATCGAGCTCCACCGTGAACGACACCATTGCCACCATCGTCCTTGTGACCGCGCCCATTGTTGGCCACCCCATTCCAATCCGCGAGTCCGATCCCGAGATGATTCATACTTGGAAATTATCCGCGAAATTAGGTAAGATTCTCACCTATATTCTTAGAATATTTAATTTCCTAATTTTTCGGCGTTTGAATATTTTGTGGATATCTGTGATGGATTGTTGGATATCTTAGGATAATGCATGTGATATCCGCAATATTCTAAAATACCCCAAATTAGAAGTTTTTCCTAATTTAGCGACGTACTTGGATGACTATTTGACCTTAATTCTAAGGTACGATATGCGGCGGTACGGAACGATTATCATCTTATCCATAACCACTTGAATATGCTAATATATTCTATTCGCTTTCCAAATTCAAACGGTTGGCTTTCCATTGATATCCACAACCCTGTGAATATGATTGATAGCCCGATTCATTTTCCTAATTCGAACGTGATATATTAATCAGCAAAAGTACACCAGAAGTACCATAACTTGTGTACGGCGATCACTTTGATGCCATAACCTTTTTTTCGGATTACTTTGGTGTCAAGTCGAAGAAAAAGAGATCACTTTAGTGTCAATTTGGTCGGAAATCCTACGTGGCATTTTTTATTAATTTTTGACGTCGACGTGGCTCGCTGGAGGCTGAGTCAGCGTGTACAATCAGTATTTTTTATTTTAAATAAATTTTTTCATCGTGTACAGTCAGCATTTTTAATTTTAAATATTTTTTTCCTTTTTTTTTCCTCTTTTTTCTTTTTTCTTTTCTTTTTTTTTTCTCTCCTCGCCGGCCAGTTGCCGGTCGCCCACCGACGAAGCCCGGGAAGGGCTGGGCGAGGGCGGCCTTGCCCATGGCCGGCGACAAGTGAGGCCGACCCAGGTGAGGCCGCCCCTCGTCGGCCCAAGCGAGGGCTACCCTCGCCGGATCTGGCGAGGGCGACCCTCGCCGGGCGAGGGAAGCCTTCGCCGGCGTCAGGCGAGGGTCGCCCATGCCCGACTCAGGTGAGGGCAGCCTCACCCGATCTTGGCGAGGCCGCCCCTCGCCGGCCATGGGCAAGGCCGCCCTCGCCGGCGTCGGGCGAGGGAAGCCCTTGCCTGGGCGAGCGAGGGTCGCCCTCGCCTGAGTCGGGCGTGGGCGACCCTCGCCCGCCCAGGCAAGGGCTTCCCTCGCCCGACGCCGGCGAGGGCGACCCTCGCCTGGGTGGGCGAGGGTCGCCCACACCCGACTCAAGCAAGGGCGACCCTTACCGGCCCTGGCGAGGGCGACTCTTGCCCGCCCAGGCGAGGGCTTCCCTCGCCCGATGCCAACGAGGGTCACCCTCGCCAGATCCGACGAGGGCAGCCCTCGCCTGGGCCGGCGAGGGGCGACCTTGCCGGCCATGGGCAAGGCCGCCCTCGCCTAGCCCTTCCCGGGCTTCGCCGGTGGCCGGCTGGGCACCGCCAACTGGCCGGCGAGGAGAGAAAAAAAAAGAAAAAGGAAAAAAAGGAAAAAAATATTTAAAATTAAAAATGCTAACTGTACACGATGGAAAAAATTATTTAAAATAAAAAATGCTGACTGTACACGTTGACTCAGCTTCCGGCGAGCCACGTCGGCGTCAAAAAATAATAAAAAATGTCACGTAGGATTTTCGGCCAAATTGGCACTAAAGTGATCTCTTTTCTTCCGACTTGACACCAAAGTGATTCGAAAAAAAGTTATGGCACCAAAGTGATCGCCGTACATAAGTTATGGCACTTATGGTGTACTTTTGCCTATATTAATCTTGCGGATTACGTGGATTGATACTGACAGTGTTGGTTATTCGTTTGTTTGATTTTGTTTCCTTTTAAAAAGAAAATCCAAAAATATATTAGTTAGGATTTAAATTAGAAATTTTGCATGTTTAGGAAATCCTGAATAGATCTAGAAGATAGGATTGCTTCTTAATTTAAATTAGGATTTAGGGTAGTTTATTTCCCAGATTAAATTAGGGATTATTCTAGTCCTAATAGATTATTTAGGGTATTTTATAATTTCTAATTTTCATAATAAAAAATACCAAAAAGAGTGTCATTTTAGGGTAAGTCAGAATGTCTTGCTAAAATAGATTGCATGTTAATTTAGGCATTTTTATTAGGGTTAATACCGCGAATAATCCCAAATTGATACGCTTGTGACAATTTTACCCAAAACTAATATTTTGACCACAAAAAACTTCAAACTAGTACCCCTGTAACAAATTTATCCTCAGTTTATTTTCGTTAATTTTTATTATCAAATTGCTTTGTTAAATGACACGCAGAAATTGACGGATGTACTAATTTTATGTTTTACCCTCCGTTTGTCCCAATTTATGATTTTTTGTGGTATTAATCCAATTTAATGGAAACTAACGGAGGGTAAATTTATCACAATTATACTAGTTTGGGGTTTTTGATGGTCAAAAAATTAGTTTAGAATAAAATTGTCACAAGTGTACCAGTTTGGGGTTTTTCGTGATCAAAAAATTAGTTTGGGATAAAATTATCATAAGTGTACCAGTTTGGAGTTTTTCGTGGTATTAACCCTTTTTATTATTCCGAATTTTAATGAAAAATACCAAAAAATACATCGTTTTCCCGTCATTAGCATTAGATCACTTCGTCGCATGACATATAAGTCGCATGTTAGGTTTCGTTAATTGCATGTCATATTTCGCACGTCATTGTATATAGGTTAGTTTTCATTTTAATAAAGAGAAAACCCTAAAGAACACATTGAGTGGATTGCTTTGTTAATTAGAAATTATATTAGGATAGTCTATGTGATTTTCTAGATAACAATGCAAATGCTTACGTTGTTAAAAGTTACGTTATTCTCCTAAGCTAGTAATTTATTTACTACTTTTGGGGTGTTAAATTGATGGTTTGTGCACTCACATGGTCAGCTCACATGTTAGGAAGAAATAAAATGGATCCAGACTGCCTACTAAAACATTTTTTTTTGAAAAGAAAATGTACCAAAAGGGCGCTAGATTTATTTTAGCGTAACCAAGTCCCCGAACTCACAATCTTTGGTTTATAGGAATAAAACATATTTCTCTATGTTTTATTTAGATTTCTAATCGACCCACTGCAAATAGATTAGTGGCGACTCCAAGTATAAAAATACTTGCACGTTAAGAACTTAAACCCTAAGTCGCGAATTGGTTGGGCTTAGGAGGATCCGAGTTAGGTTTAGTCTTAATAATCCATTAGCCGAATTCCTAGATAGTGCACTCGTGGGAGGTTAAGTCGCGATAAAGGGTTAGTGTTAATGACGATGTGCTTCTCTACAATTTGTCATAATCACAAGAGAAGTATTTCTTAGTTTGTTAAATCATCGATAATGCTTGGTCTAAGTTCCTTCCATAAAAACGGTCTAGAAGTCAACAATTGCTCGCGATAGGTTTTCATTGTCATCATTTTTTATTAAAAGTACGCATAGCAACGATTCTGTGCCCAAAAATTGATTCTGCTCAGAAATAATTCTTTTTTATTCTATGTCCAGAAATAATTTCTAAACATTTGAAGGCGTTTGATAACTGTCCAAAATTTCTATTCTTAGAATAGAAAAAGAACATAAATGTGTTTGATAACTACACAATTTTTTTTTTATTAATAATATTTTGAATTTTAATATTTCTTTCTTTTTTTTTCTTTCCTTCCATGGCCATGGCCGGTCATCGGCAACCGACCACAGGCCTGGGCCGGCGAGGGCGTCGCGGCCCTCGTTGTCATGGCCGCGAGCCACCCGGGCCTGTGGCTGGTCACCGGTGGTTGGCGGTCGGCCGGCAGCAGGCCAAGAAGAAAAAGAACAAACCAAGAAGGAGGAAGAAAAAAACCAACAAGAATCAGAAATGGAAAAATTGTTCCCAGAATCAAGAAGCTACTTTTTTTTGTTTCTTGATTCTGTTCCAAAATTAATTTTGGGAATAATTTTTTGCAAATTTGTACCTGAGAACAAAAAAATTAAATAAACGGATTTCTATTCCTAAACTAATTCTAAGAACAAAAGAATAGAAATTTTCACTATTTGACAACTTGTCAAATGGACCCTAAGTAGCAATAGAGAAGCAAAATACCTACTATGAGTTAGGGATAAGCATGGTTTGGGAGGGCGGTTCTCACCCTAAAACCTAGAACCGCCCGCTAAGAGCCGGTTCAACAAAATGGAAATCGGGAACTGTCCGCTAGTTCCTAGACCCACTCGGGAATCGGACCACCGGTTCGGTTCCCAAGTAGGTCCATGAAACCGATCGGGGAGATGGAGAAGGGTAGGGAGCGATGGAGGAGGGAAAGGGCAGGCATGGGTCATTAAGTGGGATGGAGCAAAGGTGGAAGAGGGCAAGATGAGGGTTGAGATGAGTACGGCGACCACAAGGCGGAGCGCAAGTAGAGGGTGGGGAGAAGGGGAGTGAGAGTCGGATTTTACAAAAGAGCATTGGTTTGAGGTGACTCGCTCCAACGAGGCTGTGAAAGATAATGGATGCATGCGGTGAGGTACATTGAGAAATCAAGAACAGAGAAATTTTTTTCTTTAAAGGTTAATGCCACGAAAGACCCTAAACTGGTACACTTGTGACACATTTACCCAAAACTATTTTTTTGACCATAAAAAATCCCGAACTGGTACACCTATGATAATTTTACTCCGAACATACCACAAAAATCTCAAACTGGTATACATATGACAATTTTACCCCGAACTAATTTTTAATATTATTATTATTTTTTCTTTGTTTTCTTCACCTTCAACCTTTGACCGGTCGCTGATTCGGCGACCAGCCAAGGGCAGAAGCCGGTGTGGGCCGCCCTCGCCGGCATCGAGTGGCCCTCGCTTGACGCAAGCGAGGCTCGCCCTCGCCTTGCGTCGGTGGACCCTCGCCGGATCTGGCGAGGGCAACCCTCGCCGGCTTCCAACTCTGGCCGGTCGCCGATCCGATGACCGGCCAAAGGTTGAAGATGAAAATAATAATAATATAATAAATAAAATTTCGAAAAAATAAAAATAATATTAAAATTTTAATTCAGGGTAAAATTATCACATATGTATCAGTTTGGAATTTTTTATGATAAATTCAGGGTAAAATTATTACAGGTGTATCAGTTTGGGGTTTTTGGTGATCAAAAAAATAATTTAGGGTAAAATTATCATAAGTGTACCAATTTGAATTTTTTATAATCAAAAAAATAATTTTAAATAAATATATCATAAATATATTAATTTATAATTTTTTGTGGTATTAACTCTTTCTTTAAAGGTTCTTGGAACCCCACTAGAGAATGAAGAAACCGCCATGAACGTAACTCTGTTGAGAGAGAGAGAGAGAGGAGAGATCTTGCAAGAGAGAGCGCTATTAATTGAAGAGAGAGAGGGATGCAGGAGTTTGAAAAGAGAGAGAAAAGTGGAGAGAGAGATGGAGGCAGAAGAAAGAGGAGAGAGAGTGTCGCGTTAAATGAAGAGAGAGGAAATTGGAGACAGATGAGGGTTGATTGTGCAAGACACAGAGGATAGAGAGAGTGTTGTATTAACCTAAGTAGCACGGACACGTTATTTGTTCTTCCAAATCAGTGTCCGACACGTCGCCGACATGCTCGGACACACAGCCAACGCGTGTCGGAGATCCGACACGCGGTCAACACGCCGGACACCCCGATGACACGCGAGTCCGGAGCAAAAGGGAGATAGAAGAGCAACAAGTTGAGCTTGCAGCGACGAGCAGCTTGGCGAGGCTCGCGGAGGCGAGCTACTATTGGGCGGCGACAACGACGGCGAAGGCGGGGCTCGCGGTTGCGCAAGGCAGACGGTGAGGCGGTCGAGCGAGCTGGGTAGGGGTGAGATCAGCCCGGCGAGCTGCGGATGCGAGTTGGGCTCAAGGCGGCGACGGGCGGGCAGCGGGACAGACGGCGCGGCGGTTGGCGAGTTGCGGGCGACGGTCGGGCGGAGGAAGAAGCAGAAGCTAGAAGCTGTGGCGTCGGGGGAGGAGAAGGAGGGAGAAGGAAGAAAGAAAATGGAAGAAACAAGAAAAGAAAAGAAAAGAGAGAGAGAGAAGAGTAAGTGGGGGTTGGTCAGCGGGGAGTGGGGGTGTCAGGCGGATGGGGGAGCCGACGAGAGAGAGGGGAAAAGTCAAATCGCAATAATCGCGATCGAATGGTCACGATTCGAATCCAAAAATAATCTAACGGTCTCCGAAAAATATTAATTAAAATTTAGGGAAAGAAAAGGAAAGTGGGCTGGCTGCTTTTTTAAATTTTTTATCTTGTACTTTCCTTTTTCAAATTTAATTATTTACTTTTAGTTTCTTAACTAATATATTTATTTATATATAATTATTTTTTGAAAACTTATGTGTATAATTTTTTAGGGTAAGTTCACTCTAGGCTTTTTATTTTTATTTATTTACTTATTTGAATCAAATTTAAAAATAATAATTTATCATATATATAAATATATATTTAATATACAACGTGTCCCAACGTGTCGAAATTCTCTATTTTTTAGAAATGGCGTGTCGCGTGTCGTGTCATGTCGTATCGCGTGTCACGTGTCCGTGCTATTTAGGTATTAACTGGAGAGAGAGAGTCTAGTCCTTGAAAGCTTAAATTTAAATATATATATATACACACACACGTATAGATCCTATTCAGCTGTACGGATAATCGGTTTCATATCTGGAATCTAGAACCGTATCAATACTTACCGATTTCAAGAAAATAGAAATGAAAATTGGATCGATCTTTATGGGAACCGTCGTTTTTAGGCCGGTTCGATCCGGTTCTGGGTGATTTTCTATTGTTTTGCACACCTCTACTGCGGGTGTTGTTTTGATACGTTTAAACCACATATTTGTTCGCTCAATTTTGCTTCTAACAATAATAAAAGGTAAGGTCTTGTCTAGATAGATTGCATCCTACCTTAGAATCCCTCGTGCAGCAAGAAAATAAGGGGAAAAGAAGGCGGCAACCTCCCACTTGATATCTTTTACGAGCAACCTGCACACGGAAGTGACTCCGAGAAGGGGGAGTAGCAAAGAAAAGACACATCTTATTAGAAAGATGGAGATTGTGTTCTAAGACAAATTGCTCGGGACAAGAAATAATTTAGTTGCTTTTTCCAATGAGAACAAATGAACTCCAATTATTTCCAGGTACGTGCCAAAAGGGGTCAGAGCTAGAGGTACCACTACTTGACTAGGTTGATTATTCACGGGCACTGATGAGTCCATGCACGTGTTCCATGAAACTGTGGAGACAGAGACCTCCTGATCTAGGAATCATGTACGTGTCATACGCACTTGATGCGCATGTAGATCCAATACAATTAATAAGCTAGTTGTTTTTTCCAATGAGAACAAATGAACTCCAATTATTTCCGGGTATGTGCCAAAAGGAGTCATTGCTAGAGGTACCAGTACTTGATTAGGTTGATGTCAAGGGCACTGATGGGTCCATGCACATGTTCCATGAAACTGTGGAGACAAAGACCTTCTGATCTAGGAATCACACAATTGTTTGTATCATACGTACTTGATGCGCATGTAGATCCAATACATCCCGACCAATCAGATAGCTCATGTTATAAAATGTAATCGTGTGCATGGATTAGGCGCACAGCATATTTGGTTTTTCTCATTATCAAGTCCAAACAATCTCTTGTCCAAAGGAGGATCAATCTTATGTACTAGTCTATAGTTACTATCAGCGTAAAATTTCACCAAAATGATCTTTTTTACCACTGGTACTACTCAATTTTAGTCTGGGAATTTTGTATCTTATGATGGATCAAATTGGGTCTCAAAACTAATCTATAGTCATGTCACAACATTTGAGTATTAGCTCATCCTAAACAGTTATAACTCGAGTACTCATGTTGAAAGTTTGACTAATGTGTATCAGATCGCATTGTCATAACTCTATGCTTAGATTATCAATTTTTCATTGTTTATATATAATAAGCTGACACGGCATGTTGATCTCTGATTCTTAGTTAGCATTTTTCATTTACATTTGAATTGAAATACTTAGTGGGATTATCCATTTTTCTTGTATTTTTACGTTGTTACGTATAATACATTGCTATCGCATATTGATCTCTATTAATTAGTCAGCATAATATGTATGTATTTTAATGGAAGTGCGAATTTTTGTCCTGAAATCGTTCCCAAAATATTAGTTTGTGGATCAAATTCGTCATAAAACAAGACACGAGGGCCATAATTGAACAAAGACAATAGTACAAGCACTGTTCTTGTAAGTTCCCCTCAATTTTCTTATTTGTTTATTTTACGCAAACACTACGTAATAATCCCTGGCATTTGATAAACAATATTCAAAAAAATATTAAAATATTATTAAAAGTTATCAACATCAGCGTCGGTAGTCGGCCGCCAGCGTCCACGTCAACAAAGTCCAGCCAAAATTAGTCGGAAGAACTAAATTGACACAAAAACAAAAGGTTTATGACTCAATTGGCTTTAAAAAAAGGTTTAGGATTAAATTGGCACAAATGTAAAAGTTTTAGGTCTTTTTCAACACTTTTTCCCATGTAGCGATGCGTTGGAATATGCAGTTAAGTAAATGGTTTTTTATTAATTTGACATTCAAGTGAGCGCCATACGAAAGTTATGATACTTATTGTATCATTATCCTATTTAAATTGATATATATGCACTTTAGGATAAATAGGATGTCATAATCTTTCGAAAAGTCGCATTTGCAGTGAGAAGCATGATATTTGTGTTAGCACCAACAGTCAAACGCTTTCTCAACACCAAGAACAGAACTTAGTATTCAAAAGCCCTTCTGTTGCAAACTAAGGGCACAAGGACAAGAATCCCAGAGAGTACTGCCAACTCTCTCTGGCAGCCAAAGAGCATGATAATCTTCATCCAACTTGCCAGTTGTAACAAAACAACTATCATATTTTAAACTTGCCAGTTGTAACAAAACAACTTGCTAGGAGTGATGGCATGTTTCAGACGACTCATAGAGGAGGTCTACCGGGAGGAGTTGGTTGCAATGAAATGTAAAGATTGAAAAGTTTTAAATAATTAATACATGCGAGCCCAACGCATCTTAACCTTGACATCAATTGACTTATGAGCCTTTTTTTGGGGGAGGTACGGGTGGTGTTTAAAGACCTACGAGCTTAAATGCACCGAATTCAATTACGCACTCAGAATTTCTCGCCGTCGGGGGGTTGGTTCAAGAAAGGCAGCTGAAAGTTTGGAGTTCGGCGGTCCGATGAAGAGCCATTCCAACCGGGGAGAAATCATCGGACATATATTGAGGGACGAGTCATGTGGGCCCACCCCATCTCTCTGTTTTTTCAGGGGGAAGCAGACAATTTTGCAGCTATTGATCCGCATGTTATCATCCTCACTCCGAGGCGAAAAATAAAAAATAAAAAAAAACTATACATATAGGCATTAATACTAAGGTTAATATCACAAAAAACCTTAAATTGATATCTTTGTGACAAATTTACCTCAAATTATTTTTTTGATCACAAAAAATCCAAAACTGGTACACCTGTGATAATTTTACCCCGAACTATTTTTTTGACCACCAAAAACTCTAAACTGGTACACCCGTGACAATTTTACCCTGAACTAATTTTTTAATATTATTTTTTATTTTTTCAAAATTTTTTATTTTTTCCTTTATCTTTTTTATCTTCAACCTCTGGCCGGTCGCCAGAGAAGTCGGCCTCGCCGGCCGCTAGCGAGGCCAACCTCGCCGGCAATTGGCGAGGTCGGCCTTACCCCCCCTAGCCATGGTTGATCTCGCCAGTTGTCGACGAGTTCAAGCCTCACCATATTTGGTGAGGGGTCATCCTCGCCGTCGTTGGCGAGGCTCAACCTTGTTGGCAACTGGCGAGGGTGGCCTCACTCGCCTTTGGTGACGACCTTGTCGTTGCTAGGCGAGGCCGACCTCGCTAGCGCCGGCTAGTTCGAGCCCTCGCCAGAGTGACGGCGAGGACGACCCCTCATTAGATCTAGTGAGGCTTGAACTCGCCGGTAACTAGTGAGGTCAACCTCACCCAGAAGCGGCGAGGTTGAGCCCCGGCCGACCTTGCCAGCTGCCGACGGGGCCGAGCCCCACCAACGACGGCGAGGATGACCCCACACTGGCAACTGGTGAGTTTGAACCTGGCTAGGGGCGGGCAAGGCCGACCTCGCTGGTTGGCGACGTTCGACCTTGCTAGTTGCCGACGAGGTTCGACCTTGCTAGTTACTGGCGAGGTCGGCCTCACCCAGCAATGACGAGGTTGGCCTCGCCAGAGGCCAATGGGGCCAACCTCGCCGGCCCCCGCCTCTGGCCGGTTGCCGGATCGCCAACTGGCTAGAGGTTAAAGATAAAGAAGATGAAGGACAAAAAAAAAAGAAAAGGAAAGGAAAAAGAAAAGAAAAGAAAAAATAAAAAAAAATTCAAAAAAATAATATTAAAAAATTAGCCTCCGCATGGGGCTCCGCATGGGGCTCGGTGGGTTGGGCTTTCTGCCGTCCTCCTACGGGCTGACTTGTCTGTTGCTGTTGCTACTAAATGGTTCGGGGCTTGGGATTGCACACCCATTTTGTGCTGTGTTGTTGCTGCATTTGGGTGTCTTCGGCTTTCCGCCAGCTTCGACGGTATCCTCCGAACCAGCTACTCCGACGGACCTCACAAGCCTTCGCTGTGTTGCTGCTGCTGTTGGAGACAGGGGCTGACCTCCTCGGGGCTATGTCCAGGTGGTGGTCTTCTCGGCTTACTGTGCAGGGGATCCGCTGTAGCCCTACCTGTGTTATTGCTGGCCCGTATACTTTCGGTGGCCTGGTCTTTGCTTTGCTACGTTGCTGTTGCTGTTGTTGACATGGGGTGACTTCCAAGTTTCCGGCTGGGCCGGTTTTCCCTGTTTCCCGGCTTCTGTTGTCTTTCTCGTCCTTGTTGCCGTTTGGCTTGTTGTATAGTTTCCTGCAGATCCTTTCTTGACCCTATGTGGACATCTCTTGTCCTAATAGGTTCAGGTAGTGGGTTGTGCTTAGGTTGTTTTGGTCTTTGTAATTTTTAT